>JAHBCN010009199.1:0-35802 GCA_019359885.1 Listronotus oregonensis | reverse complement strand
CTGTTATTGTAAAACTACGAAAGATGGAGTTTACCAACGAAAATATGCTGATATCATTTATATCTACGGTTTATGTGACGGAAATGGTCTAGCAGCTTGTCGTGGTATCACGAGGCCAAACCCTTCTAGAGGGTTTTTTTTCTGACTCTTTAAAGACTTCGCGAATGTGGAATTGGTAACCCCAAAAGCGGCCGTAATAGAAGTCATACAGTCCAAAAAAAGCTGTAATTGATTCGGTTCTTGATCAACCAAAAATTGTACTCGACGAATTGAAACCCGTATCCCACTCAGAGTTTCGCTTGGCGAACTTTAAATCAGGAAGTTCTCCACCCTTACCATCGGCAAAACGTGCACAATTTGAAACCCAAAGTGACACAGAACAACGTTTTTTTTTTGTCAGTGGTTATTAGAACAACACAATGTAAATCCGGGTTTATTCGAGAGACCTTGTGGTCGGACGAATCAATTTTCACCAGAGATGGTATTAATAATTTCCCAAAAACCCACATTTGGTCACTAGAAAATCCTCACCAATAAAGTTCGCAATTTTCAGTAAAGATTTTGCATCAACACCTGGTGTGGTTTTTTAACGGAAGATTGTTACCTCCCCAAGTTCTCCCCCCACGATTGAATGCTAATTTATACTTGGAACTTTTGGAAAATCAAGTTGAAAATACTGTCTGGATGATTTGCCTCTCAACCTACAGAACAGAATGTGGTATCAAACGATGGTGCACCACCACACGTTGGAAGAAATGTTGTTAGGTGGTTGAATAAAAATTTTTAATCAAAGATGGATAGGCAGAAATGGTCCTGTTCGTTGGCCCGCAAGGTCTCGACCTCAACCCCCCTTGACTTTTATCTCTGGGGCCATTTGAAACAGATGGTTTATGCTGTACAAATAAACTCGTTAAACAATTGCAGGAAAGAATTAATAATGCTGTACAGCTATTCAAGTTAAAACAAATTTTGCAGGGGTGTACAATTCTTTAAAAAACAGATGTCATGCTTGCATCCGTGGAATGGGGTTTTTGAACCTTGTTATAATTTTTGTTTTACATTTCTTTGTTTATTTTGTTTTTGGGAAAAATAATAAATGTTATTTTTTTTATGTACCATATGTTTTCTAATAAAAATTTTAAATATCTAAAATTTTAATTTTCTCTAGTATTTCCCAACACTTATTTTCCTACGACGTATGTTTTAATACAGCGACTAGATTATTGTATTACTAATTAACTATTTCATTTTATGCAAATATCTTATAAAAAAAAGGGCGAATTTTCTTTAAAATTAAAAAATGAGTACGGGACCCCTTTTTTCCCTCGACATGAATCACCCTTATATATATATATATATATATATATATATATATATATATATATATATATATATTTATATATAATATAATATAATATATATATATATATATATATATATATATATATTATATATATATATATATATATATATATATTTTTTTTTTTTTTTTTTTGTTAATTTATTGTGTTTTAATTTAACAAAATATTACAGCTTATACTTTTAGATTAGTAACACCAGACACAACGATTTCCGGAATATCCTGGCAATGTTGCCACTGCAACCAGAAATTTGCCAATCTCAGCAAACTCTTTCACATGGAAAAAGGGCTGCAACAAAAAAAAAAAAGCCAAAACCAAGACCAAGGAAACACTTTTAGCAAAAAATTTTAAAAAATTCCCCATTTGAGCCAAAGTAGTTGTAGTCGATAAGCGAAAAATACGAAGACATCTAAAACTAAACCACCTCCCAAACCTCAAAAAAAAACAGCTAAATTAAAAACGGCGATAAATCGGACAAAAAATGCTTCTGGCCATGCTCAAAATGCCCGCAAATGTTCTCAACGGGGGAACGACTGAACGACATATGGAAAAATTTTTTAAATTTTTTTTTAAAAAAAAAAAAATTTTTTTTTTAAAAAAATTTTTTTTAAAAAAAAAATTTTTTAAAAAAATTTTTTTTTTTTTTAAAAATTTTTTTTTAAAAAGGGTTTTTCCGGACTTTTTATTTTTTTTAAAAAATTTTTTTTTTTTTTTGGGGGGTTTAAAAAAAAAAATTTTTTAAAAAAAAAAATTTTTTTTTTCCCCCCCCCCCAAAAAAATTTTTTTTTTTAAAAAAAATTTTTTTTTTTTTTTTAAATTTTAAAATTTTTTTTTTTTTTAAAAAAATTTTTTTTAAAATTTTAAAAAAAAAATTTTTAAAATAAAATTTTTTAAAAAAATTTTTTTAAAAAAATTTTTTTTTTTTTTTAAAAAAAAATTTTTTAAAAAAAATTTTTAAAAAAAATTTTTAAATTTTTTAAATTTTTTTTTTTTTTTTTTTTATTTTTAAAGTTTTTTTTTTAAAGGTGAAAAAATTTAAAAAATTTTTAAAAAAAATTTTTTAAAATTAAAAAAAAATTTGGTTTTTTTTTTTGGAAAGGGGGCCCCCTTTAAAAAAAAAAAATTTTTGGGGGGGGAAAAAAAAAAAAAACCCCCCCAAAAAAAAATTTTAAAAAAAAAAAAAACCCCCCCCCCCTTATTTGAAAAAAAAAAAAAATTTTTTTTTAAAAAAACCCCCAAAAAAAAAAACCCGTTTTTTTTTAAAAAAAAAAATTGGAAAAAAAAAAAAAAACCCCCTTTTTTTTTTAAAAAATTTAAAAAGGAAAAGGGGGGGGAAAAAAAATTTAAAAACCAAAAAAATTTTTCCCCGGGTTTTTTTTAAAAAAAAGGGGGGAAAAAAACCAATTTAAAAAGGGTTTTAAAAAAATTTTTTTTTTGGGGAAAAAAAAAGGCCCTTTTTTTTTTAAAAAAAAGGAAAATTTTAAATTTTTAAAATTTTTAAAATTTTTTTTCCCCCTTTTTTTTTTTCCCCGAAAAAAAAAAATTTTTTTTTAAAAGATTTAAGGGGGAAATTTTTTTTTTTGGGAAATTTTTTTTTTTAAAAAATTTTTAAAAAAAAAAAAAAATTACCCCAAAAAAAAATTTTTTTTTTTTTTTTTGGGGAAAAGGGGGAAAAAAAAAAAAAGGCCCCCCTTTAAAAAATTTTCCCAAAGGTTTTTTTTTTAAAAAAAGGGAATTTTTTTTAAAATTTTTTTTTGGGGGGGTTTTTTTAAAAAAGGAAATTTTCGGGAAAAAACCTTTTGGGAAAAAAAAAATTTTTTAAAAAAATTTTTAAAAATTTTTTTTTAAAAAAAAAAAAAATTTTTTTTTTAAAAAATTTAAAAATTTTAAAAAAAAAAAAAAAACCCCAAAAAAAAAAAAGGGGGTTTTTTTTTTGGGTTTTTTTAAAATTTTTTTTTTTTTAAAAAGGAATTAAAACCCAAAAAAAAAAAACCCCAAAAAAAAAATTAAAAAAAAAAAAAAAAAATTTTTTTTTTTTTTTGGGGAATTTTTTAAAAAGAAAAAAAAAAAATTTTCCCAAAAATTGGTTTTTTTTTTAAAACCCCCCTTTTTTTTTTAAAAAAAAAAATTTTTTAAATTTCAGAAATTAAAAAACCAAAAAATTTAAACCCCAAAAAAAATTTTATTTTTTTTTTAAAATTAAAAAATTTTTTTTTTTTCCCTTTTTTTTGGGTTTTTTTTTTTTTTAAAAAAAATTTAAAAAAAATTTTTTAAAAAAAATTTTTTTCCCAAAAAAAAAAGGGGGTATTTTTTTAAAAAAAAAAAAAAAAAAAAAAAAATTTTTTTTTTAATTTTTGGGTTTTTATTTTAAAAAATTTTTTAAAAATTTTTTTTTTTTTAAAAAATTTTTTTTAAAAAAAAAAAATTTTTTTTTTAAAAAAAAAACCCCCAAAAAAAAGATGGAAATTTTTTAAAAAAAAAAATTTTTTTTTTGGGGATTTTTTTTAATTTTTTTAAAATTTAAAAAAAAAAAAATTTTTTTTTTTTAAAAAAAAAATTAAAAATTTTTTTTAAATTATTTTAAATTTTTTTTTAAAAAAATTAAAAAATTAAAAAAATTTTTAAAAAAATTTTAATATTTTTTTTTTTTTTTTAAAAAAAAAAAAATTTTTTAATTTTAAAAATTTTTAAAAAATTTTTTTTAAAAAATTTTTTTTTTAAATTTTTTTTAAAAAAAAAAAAAAAAAAGGGGGTTTAAAAAGGGGGAAATTTTTTTTTTTTTTTTTTCCCAAAAATTTTTTTTTTTTTTCCCCCAAAAACCTTATTTTTTTTTTTAAAAAATTTTTTTAAAAATTTTTTTTCCAAAAAAAAATTTTTTAAAAAATTTTTTTTTTTAAAAAAAAAGGGAAAAAATTTTTTTTGGGTTTTTTTTGATTTTAAAAATTTTTTAAATTTTTTTTTTTTAAAAAAAAAATTTTTTTAAAAATAAAAAAAAAAAAATTTTTTTTTTTTTAAAAAAAAAAAACCCCCCCCTTTAAAAAAATTTTTTTTTTTTTTTTTTTAAAAAAAAAAATTTAAAAATTTTTTTTTATTTTAATTTATTAAAAATTTTTTTTTTTTAATTTAAAAAAAAAAAATTTTTAATAAAAAAAAAAATTTTTTAAAAAATTTAAAAATTTTTTAAAAATAAAAAAAAAAATTTTTATTTTTTTAAAATTTTTTAAAAAAAATTTAAATATTTAAAAGGGTTTTTTAAATTTAAGAATCCCCAAAAAATTTTTAAAAAAAAAAATTTTTTTTGAAAAAAAACCAAAAAAAGGGTTTTTTAAAAAAATTTTTGGGGGGGAAAAATTTTAAAAAAATTTTTTTTTTTTTGGGAAACCCTTTCCCAAAAATAAACCCTTTTTAAATTTTTTCCTTTTAATTTTTTTTTCCCCGGGTTTTTTTTTTTTTAAAAAAAATTTTTTTTTAAAAAAAAAATTTGGCCCCCAAAAAAAAAAGGGGGGGGCCCCCCAAAAAAAAACCCTTTTTAAAAAAAAAAAAAAAAAATTTTTTTCCAAAAATTTTTTAATTTTAAAAATTTTTTTAAAAAAAAAATTTTTTAAAAAAATTTTTTGGAAAAAAAATTTTTTTTTTAAAAAAAATTATTTTTTTTTTGGTTTTTAAAAATTTTTTTTTTTTAAATTTAAAATTTTCCCCAAAATTTTTTTTAAAAAATTAAAAAAAAAAAAAATTTTTTAAAAAAATTTAAAAAAAAAAAAAAAAGGAAATTAAAAAACCTAAAAAAATTTAAATTTTTAATTTTTTTTAAAAAAAACCCAAAAAAAAAACCCCCCAAAATTTTTTTAAAACTTTTTTTTTTGGGGCAAAAAAAAAAAAAAAAAAAAATTAAAAAAAAAAATTGGGGGGCCCATTTTTAAAAAATTAAAATTTAAAAAAAAACCCCCAAAAAAAATTTTTAAAAAATTTTTTTTCCCCTTTTTTTTAAAAATTTTTTTTTAAAAAAAAATTTTAAAAAAGGGGGGCCCCACCCCGGGCCCCCAAAGGCCCCCCTTTAAAAATTTTTTAAAAAAAAAGGGGAAATTTTTTTTCCCCCCAAAAACCCCAAAAATTTTGGGGGGGGCAAAAAAAAAAAAAAAAAAAAAAAAAAAATTTTTAAAAAAATTTTGGGGAAAGGGCCCAAAAGGGGGGGGGGAAAAAATTTCCCCAAGGCCCCCGAAAGTAAAAAAAAAAAAAATTTAAACGGCTTAAAACCCCCCCAACCCCCCTTTTTTTTTGGGAATTAAAAATTTAAAAAAAAAAACGTTAAATTTTTTAAAACGGGGAAAAAAAAAACGTTTTTTCCCCCAAACCTTTGCCCCTTTTTAACTTTTTTCCTAAAATTTTTAATTTAGGAGTTAAAAAATTTATTGTCCCTTTTCAAACCCAAGTTTTAAAAATTTTTTTTTTTAAAAAATAAGTTTTAAAAATTTTTTTTTTTTTAATTTAAAAAATTTTTTATTTAAAAAATTTTTAAAAAAAAAAAAGAATTTTTCATAGTTTGTAAAATTGTTTTTGATGTCAAAAAACCTCCGTTTCTTTAGTTTTAGGTTATTGTTTTATTATTTATTTTCTGAAATTGCTTCTGTAGTATACTTAATGTGTTACAATGTCTTTTTTTTTAATTCAGTTCTTTCAAGAAAATAAATAGCTTTATGAGATAATTTCGGTATTTTTTTTAAACAATAAAGGTCGAAGGTGTATTGATGTGTGATTCCATCTTTTTTTTATCATAAAAAATTGAAAAATAGAGATATTGACATTTTTTTTATTTTATTTTCCGGCGGATATTAAAAATCTTCTAATTTTTTCTTTAAATGTTTGATGTTTTTTTTTTATTTTGAAAATAAAAAATGGCTGGTTTTCGAGTTTTCAATCAATTAAATGCATCCATTTAGGTTTAGCAATTTTAAGTGATTTGTTTCATATTCTACGTGTAAAGAAAAATAAAAAAATAAATAAAAACTGACATTTTTCAATTTTTTTTATTATTTTATTTTTGATGAGTTTTAAGAATAAAAATATTTAACTCAAAAGAAATTTAATAATATTGATTTTACATCCCAAAAAGGTGAAGCCACACATCTAAACAATAACTTAATTTCGGAAGGTAGGTATATCTAAGACATAAAAGAACATTTTGTGACACGTAAGTATATAGTCTGACAAACTTAACTGTAGCAGCGAAAGGAATTTAAACTATTTCGAACGAATATATGTGTGTGTGCCAAGTTTAACTACAAGAAAGCAATAGTACTTTCTACTATATACTCAAGTGATAATTTTAATGTTAAATAATTTTTTTTACAATAACAAAAAAAAAAAATTTAAAAAACTGAAATTAAATGTGGTTGTTATATACTTTAATTTTTATTTAATATTTTTTGTTTTACTAAGGAATATTATGTTATTAGGTAATTATTTTCCAAAGACCATCGATTTCGTCTAAACTGGCAACTCAAACAAAAGGTTTGTCCAGTTGCGAATAAACGAACCTGGTTGGTGGAGCTTGTCACATGTTTTGTTTCTATGGGGTAAATTTACTTGGATTGGAAGTGGCGCCCTTTTGGTTCCCCTCTTGGAATTCGAATATTTAAAATTCAGTGTGGGGGGTCGAAGGTTTTATCCTTATTTCTAAATTTTAAATTTTGGTGTTGTGTAATTTTGCTTGTTTTGTTTTTCTTCCTTGTATATACATTTTTTTTTGGTTCTTATTTGATTTTTAAATAGTATTTAATAGTATTACTATTGTTTTAAAATGAAGTAATAGCAAAGTTTATAGGTAAGTAACAATCTTATAAAACAGTAATCATGTTTTTTTATTGGGTTTAAACATTAAATATACGAAAAAGAAAGCTTTATAATATGTAGCGGCAACTAAAGTTGGCAAGTCATCTGTTTGCCATTTTTTACGAAGAGGGTCTTTAGGTTTTTTACTATTTTTACGTCAAAAATATGAAAAAAGTATTGTTTTCATTAAGCTGTTAGCAAAACAAAGAAAGGGGCCAGGTCTCGATGATTAGGCAACCCCTTTGTCCTAAATAAAGACTGAGTAATACGCTTTTATTTCAGAACTAACACTTAAAACACAGAATAAAGCATACAGCTTTTCATAAATTAAATAAAAGCACTTTTAAATATACTTTTGTTCATTTTATTTTGTTTTATTTTGTTAATAGGGTTTTGCGATGAAGAACCCAAGCAATTTTTTAAAATTGCCACTAAACTTTAAAAGCTTGATCGGGTATCTCTTTACACCGGAGTTGCCGTATCAACTGTACGAAAAATTAATAAAGAAGATAAGGAACGGTTGGAAAATAACCCCAATCAAATTTTAAACCAGTCCTAAAAAAAACGATTTGTCTTTTCTTGTCGAGAAGAATAAAAATTTTGATTTTCAATGATAAGACAGATGAAAAATTTTTTATCTTAAATTAAAAGTTGTCCGAAAGTAGAAAATTGTTGCAAAAATTGCGAGAAGATTTAAATTTTCATATTCTAGGGAAACATTAGGACGTTACTAATATCAAACGGTTTTGGCGTAAATTTCAAAATAAAAAAAATAATGGAGCGTCTAATATATTACTTGGGGAGGTACAAATATATACATAAAATACGAAAATATCCCAAGAAGGGCGAAATATTATTTATTTGGACGAGACATGGGTAAAAATTTTAACATTATAGTAATATTAATGCTTACTTAGTAGGTTTTTATTTTATAAATTTCTTTGTCATTTATCAAAAATTGCAATGATGATACTATAGGGAACGTAGAACGACGTTTCCTTATTTTGAATTATTACCAAAAATTAAAAATACCGCCTATCTTAGAGGTAAACAAATAAAAAAAAACCGATTAGATGATGACGTTTTTCTGAATTTTTAACTTTCCATAAAATCTTTTGTGAAATTGTTACTCATGGTCTTTAAATGCCTTTATTTTTGGTGACGACCATACATTTAAAATATATTTTAAATAAAACATAAATGTATACTGTACAAATTATTTCATTTTCAACTTTTGGAAAATCCGCACGCCGCTGTGCTTTTTATGAATGAAGTACGCCATATTTGGTTTACAACTTCCTTCCCCTTACCGACGCCGCACTGTCACAGATACGGTTGTCAGACTATACTTTATAGTTCAGTAACTGAAGACCTGGATAGATGTGATAGTAGTAGTTTCTTACTAAAAAATGCAGATGGGCAAAATATTTTTTTATCAAAACGCAAGAAAGATGGTTAAGGTAATTTTCTGGGATCATTGAACACTTGCTAAGGTCTCATTATAAAAAAAATGTTAATAACAAATCGTTTTTTCAAAAAATATCAATAAATTAATAAGATACTCTCAAAATGTTGTGAAAAAAAAGCTTTGACCGCTTTTTTTAATATTCTAAAAAAATCAGAATGGACCAAATTCATATGCAATAATAGGTACGGGTTTTTCCATTCCGATGAACTTTGAATGATTAAAAAATGAACATTATTGAACTAGCTTCGCTCATTCTGCAAACTTTCACATTAGTGTCTTAAAATTGTACTTTTAGCACTTATATCATAAATAACTGTTAAAAATAATTTTTTAATGGATATCAACTAAAATAATAAATACAAACTGAATAAATAAACCTTGCTAATATAGATTTTTTTTAGGAAAATAAAAATTGAAAAAGAAGACATAAATCACCCCGTAAGAAAAACTAGATCTAGCAACACAAAAAAACAGTTTAAAGAAGAAAGTGAAGATGATCTCGATTTACTTTCGAGACTAAAATTGAAAGAAATTCCACCTGACGACGACGATGTCGCCGAAGTAACAAAGAAGAAAAAGAAAGTACGAATTTCTGGAGTAAAATCCTGGAGATGTGAACGTTGCCAAGAAGTTTTCTACGATACCAAACTCTGGCAACGTCACAAGAATCAAAAAGACTGCACATTCGAACCGTTGCCAAGTCGTGAAGTCAGCAAGAAATGTTATAAAACGCGCTTCCATTCGTGTAAATACTGCCACGAAATCTTTAAAACTCACAAACTTCTTAAAGCTCACAAAAAAACTCACAAACCTGAAATTAAAGAAGAGGAAGAAGAACTACCAAGTTACAAATTCGATGAACTTCAAGATCTTTATATTTGCGGGGTTTGTTCCGCAGAATTTCAAGAAGAAGCCGAAGCAAAGGAACACATTAAAAATCACCAGGAAATCATTACCTGCCGCGAATGCAACGAGGTTTTTAAGACTTATGTTGACCTTGGAATGCATTCCATTGTTCACGATCCAGAGAAAAAGGTTCGTTGTCCCTTGTGTTCCTATGTATCTTCCAATCCGAATCCATATAGTTTCAAAGCACATGTCAATTATGTCCATTTGAAAAAGTTTCCATTCTATTGTAAGGAATGTGGAAAAGGATTTAAGCAACATAAAACCTATCAAGAGCATCAAAATACTCATTTAGGACAGCGACCCTATGTGTGTGTCGTTTGTAAGAAGGGTTTTACTTACCAGAAGTACTTACAAGTTCATCAAGTCAGGAATCATCAGGTAGGTTAATAGATATCTCCCACAACATACAGTAGGGAGACCCTGTATACAGGGTGTCCCATTTTTGACACTTTTATAGCGTATCTTCGTAATTGTTAGTGCTACAGGGTCAGGCAAAAATGTTATCCTACTTAACCTTATTTTTTTCAATGAAATAGCCTGTACTTTTTAATCTAAAAAGATAACATATTAAAATTTCTTAACATCTTTTTTAAACGGATTTTAAAGTATTCATGATGTGTCGGTTTAAGATGACTTCTTAATAAATTTAATTTTTGAACACCCGAAGAAAAAAACCTGGAGGTATTAGATCCGAAGATCATGGTGGCCACCTTATAGGTCCATGTGTTTCAATCCAACAGTTTTAAATACTTTCTTATTCGAAGAGCGTTATGGGCAGGGAGACCATCTTGTTGAAAATACGACCAGATATCTCTCTTGCATTTAGATTTTCTTTAAAACAGCCATACACCAGTTTATTTTGAAATAAAAACAACTTACATTTACCCCAAATTAACCTTGTTGGCGAACAGATCGTGATGATTCGTGAGTTTTAATTTCTTTCATTATGTCGGTTTAGAATACCGCAATTTATTCGACATCTGACTGAGTTGTGAAAAGAACGATCCTCGTTAGATTTATTCCAAACCAGTGACAAAATTACAATCTTCTCACATCATCACCTGAGTGCAAATATTGGGTAATATTACCAACATAAGACAATATTTATCAAAATTCTTTGAGCCTTAGATTTTTAAATTCCAGTTTTGGTTTTTTGTTTTCTTACGGAGGTACATTTTTGTTCCTAAAATTTTAGACTGATTTTAGAGAATAAAATTACGCTTCGTGCTTAAGACGACAAGACAGAAGTAAAAACTTCACCAAGACGGGATTCCCCATTAACCTTTTACAATCTAACATCCTCAAATCTCAAATTTAAGGCGATGAAAGAATAGATCCATAAAAAGCAAATACACTATGCATTTGGTCATATTTTAGTGTCTTGCTCTTTTTCCTGACTGCATCAAGAGCGTTACATAGGCGAGTCTAACGGTTCAGTCTTAATACCCACAAAAAATGCTACTACTTTTCAAAGCTATTACAGGATATACCATTCTTACCTGATTATGGGCACAAATCCTAACAAGCTTATTTCTATTTTTTTTTAATATAAGTTTTTGATCTCTGCTTAGTAAAATACCCCTAGGTTCTTAAATTATATACCAGTCATCGAAATACTCGTATATCCTTAACTGCCGTCTTTTCAGATAGCGAACATAATATAAATTTTGCGCCAATTATTCGTTTTTTCTACTTTCAAGATAAACTGATATCATACCGAATATTTTCCAATGTTGATATGCCATTTTTACAATTTAATATGTAAAAATGAAATTGACGTTAAATGTAAATAACAACTACAATGTCAACATAGTTTCATTTCCAGAATGTTAGCTTTTGTTTTATAGCCTACTGTGATTTAAAGTAATAAAGTTTATGCTATTTTTTAAAATTAAAATAGGTTAGATCCAATAACTATTTTGCCTGACCCTGACTTTTGTATCAAACATTTTTTTGTATCTCTTTTAACTAAAAAATGTATATGGATGGCATTCTGAAATTGCTATTTTTTTAATTATCCCTTGTATCTCTTAAGCGAGCGAAATTTTTCAAATTTTAATTTTACCATTATGGGTTTGATTCACATGCACAGACCCCTGTATGACTTTTTAAAGCATTAACAGTTACGGAAATATCCTACAAATGTCGAAAATGGGACACACTGTATACCTTTTTTTAAAGATTTCCAGGAAAAACTTGCCTGCCACCTCGTATATTCCACCAAAAACGCATATGAAATGAAGAAACTTCATATTTCGTTTAAAATTTTTATTAAAATTAATATCCTAACAGAGCGTTTTCCCTAAAGACAATCATCAGTGCTATTCGTTAAGCAGGAGTTACAGTAATTGGAGCGTACATAAAAGGTTAACAAGACATCAACACCTATATTATAACATTGTTAAGTTAAAAATAAATAGTAAAATTGTGAATAAAATCTCACATTTTCCCCTTTGAACAAAATGGTATGTTAGTGTGGTTTAATTTTTAAAAAATTCACCCTTTCGAAGGTGAAAATGTATGATTTTATTCACAATTTTACTATTTAGTTTCAACTCAATTATGTGATTGTTTGTCGCTGTTCTGTTTACATATAATGTACAATGACAGTCATTAAATCTTGGGCAAAAAAGTTGTCAAATTTTGAGATTCCTGCCAATTTTTGTAAATCGCTCTTTTTTACCTTGTTTGGCTTTTATTTACTATAAATAAAGCTTAAGGTAAAAGAAAATATTTACATTTTATAAAAACTAACAAATTAATAAATTAGTTAACAATTTAATAAATTCAAACAAACAGAAATACGAGTATCCTTCCAAACAAATTTATTATTTTATTGCGGGCCCGTTTTTTTCTAAGACAGAATTTATCCTTCCAGGCAACGAATGGACCAAAGCTCGGGCGTAGTCCAGATTTCCTCGTAACTCATTCCACGCCTTTAAAATTTTATCCTTAAGTTCGTTTACATTTTGCGGCCTTAACTCACGGGCCACGGTAAAACTCTGATACGCTGCTCTTTCATCTATTCATCGACTTCCCGGGCCGTATGAACGGGACACTTATCTTGCTGAAAGATAAAATTTCTGTTCGGAAAGCGATCCAGTACAAAAGGAAGCATGATATCCTGTAGTAGATCTATTTATACCTCCGCATTGAAACTTCCTTTGATAAAATAACATACACCAAGTCCTTGTGCTCTCAGTCACCCCCAAACATTTACCGAAAATAGCCCAATTTGATGAAAAATATACCCAAAAGGACAGAAGTAGTTTCTGTTCTTTTGGGTATATTTTTCATCAAATCGTGTTCCTTGAGGCCTGTATACCTTAAGTAGCCCATTGTAGCACGACTAAAACACTTTTTCATCGGTGAATATTATATTTTTCCAAAAAATTGGAGGTTCCAAGTAAAATTGTAGAGCAAATCCAATGCATTGTTCTTTATTTGCATTTGTTAAAAACGGTTTTAAGGCTGCCGGGTGGCTGCTCAATTGGATTTGTCTTCTTCTTCGCCGTGCCGTTCTAACCGATGCTGGAAAAATACTTTCCGTTTATGCTGTAACTAAAGATTTAAATGATTGTTTTCTCAAAATATTAACTAAATTATTGTCTTGTTGTTGATTCGATAGTTTGGGGCGACCACTTCCAGCTCTTCTCTTAAAGAAGTGTGTTTTCTGCCATTTTTTTTTTAACAAAATGAATAGTATTCTTTGGGATGTTAAGCTCTTCCGCCACATCCCTTTCTAGCTAACCTTTCTGCTTAATATAATGAATTATTAGTACTTTTTGAACCAAAGTTAAGTTTAGCATTTTAAAAAATATTTTTAGATACTTACTTTATTGGGTTTTTCAACAGGTATTTATATTCAGTTAAAGGTGTCATAAGCCTATTTTACGAAAGGGAAAAAGAATTGCCCAAGATTTAATGGCCATTACTGTACGCACCAATTGCTGTAACTTCTGCTTGACCTTGACGCATAGCACTGATAATAATTTTTACCGAAAGCGCTTTGCTAGGATATTAGTTTTAATAAAAAAAATGCACGAAATACAAGGTTTCCTTATTGCCTACATTCTTATGTGCATACCGCCACAATCAATATTCAAAAACACATAAGGCTACGTCTAAATTGGACTGTCCAAATATAAAAAAGTAGGGGATATATTATCAACTGTAAACCTTAATACACTGATTTTTAGGTTGGTATAACTGGCAACAAAATCGAAAACGAATGCCGCACTTGCAATAGGTACTTCTACAAACCAGATACTCAAGGAACACATTGAGATGTGTTACAAAAAGAAGAAAAAACCGAAAAGTGACTCACCTGTCAAAGCATTCCTTTGTGATACTTGTGGACAAACTTTCACCGAAAAAGCGAAATTGCTGGAACATCTTAGAGTGCACAAGGGCGACTTACCATTCGTGTGCACCTGGTGCGGCAAACGATTTCCTGTTAAGGCGTACCTTAAGACCCACGAACGGGTGCACACTGGAGAAAAACCGTATTCCTGCGAGTTTTGCGGGAAAAGGTTCGGACAGCACGCACCGTTTAGGCAAGTATATACACACACCGCAATGGTCTAGGGATATATTTATTTCAATGAGTGTAAACGAGTTTTTATCGTGTTTAAATGTTTTGGGTTGGTAAAATATGTTAAGAATATTGATAAGAGATGGGCATTTTAATGTTTTTTTTTGTATAAAAAATGGACTACTTTATTTTACGGTTCAAAAATGGGACTTCTGCAAAAACTTGTTTTTAAATCAAAGTAGGTGGACATATCAGTTTTAAAATTTGAAAATATTGGTCAGTATATTGTAATCCAAAGTAGAGTATAGACTCCGTCTGTTACTTATTTATCATGCAAAGACACCATCTTAACCGGGATGAAATGTTGCGAGCTGTTGGAATGTTAGAAGCTAGTACTAGGAAAGCTCGTGTTTCGTGTTGCTGAAACTCTCCACACATCACAGAGCGTAATCTCAAGATTATGGGCACGTTTCCAAAAAACAGGTGATGTTTCTGAAAGACATCCAGGTCCATCACGGCTGACTCGGCCTGCTCAAGATCGTTTTATTGTGCAAATGTCTAGAAGAAATCCCAGTGGAATTGTCCCAGAAATAATGAATAGGGTACGCGAAACGCATAATATCGTAATTTCAAATTCTACAGTTCGGAACAGATTGCATGAAGGTGGACTACGTAATAGACGACCATTGAGATGCCAGCCACTTTCTAGAGAAATCCGCTGCTCGTTTAGCTTGGGCAACAGAACACGGATGGACTAATAATTAATGGGCCCCAGTTCTTTTACAGATGAATCTCGGTTTGGGTTGCATCCGGATTTAAGAAGACTGAGGATATGGGAGAACCTGGACTACAAAGACTCTTGGAAAATGTGCAAGAAGTCCACAGTTATAGAGGTGGCACAGTAATGGTGTGGGCTGGGTGCGACTTGGCGGAAGAACCGATCTCGTTTTGGTTGAACATTTTTAAACGCTCATCGATATGTGGAAGAGATTCTTCAACCATTTGTCTTACCCCATGCAAGACTTGTTGGACCAGACTTTATATTGATGCACGACAACGCTCGTCCTCATGTCCTAGACATGCTGCACAATTTTACAAGACAACCGAATCACCGTTTTGCCATGGCCTGCTCAATCACCTGACCTAAATCAATCGAGCATGCATGGGATATGCTACAAAGAACGGTTTTGCGTGAAAACCCTCAATTCCAGAACCAAGAACAACTGTTTGCTGCGTTAAATGCTGCTTGGTTTGCTATAGCTCAGGAAGATATGGACAATTTAATTCTGAGTACGCCAAGAAGGTGTCGCGCAGTGATAAACTCCAGAGGAGGTCATACTCGTTATTAAAAAAATTCATCATTATAAAAAAATTGGTAAATGTTTAGAATATGACTTTTAATTTTGTTTGATATTTAGTTGAAATAAAAAAAATGGTTGTACGCCACTGTAGTTTTTCTTTTCTGGTATCTACATTTAATTAAAATATTACATTTTGTACAGAATATGATAAATTTCCATAAATTATCTTTTTTTCGCCATATATTTTTAAATTCTTTGATTTATATCCCTAAAATAGGAATATCCTTAGACCATTGCGGTGTGTGTTAGTTTGTAGAAAAAATGGTAATTGTCTCGAAAGTTGGGGCAACGCCGATTTTGGCCAATCTTGGTATACGGGGGCTTTTTTGGGCGCTGATCACAAATCTAAAAGAATTTTTAGTCGAAAACTTTTTGTTTTTCAGATGCTTAAAATTTGAGATAAAGGGTTTTTGAGCCTCACGAATCGATACCGCGTGTCCCAATTACGGAATTAAAAAAAAGACACTCTTTTATGACACATCCTGTATATTTAAAATTAGAAAAAAACTATAAAGTTATATAAGAAATCGAAAAAGCAATAGTATATTACAATCCAAGACGAAAAATTCTTCATTGCTGATCAAGAGGTTTTATAGACTAGTTAGGAAGTGTGTTTTCTGCGAAAAATAATTAGAAGGCTTCCAAAAATATGAGCAATAGCTCATTCGACGCGAAATGCAAATCTGATAATGGCATTTTGAGGATTTTTTCTGCCAATAAAAATTGCAATTGTTATTAACAAAAAACGAAAGAAAAAAAGAAGCCATTGATTTTTGATGATAACTCAAAACCCGGATAGCGAAAATTACCAAAAAGATCCTTAAAAAGGAGGAAATTTCCCAAATAAGGTTTCGCTCCTGAAGCTCTATCTTTATTATTTATAATTTTAATTTAACGATGAAAATGGGCCTTCGCTCGACCTGTTTTCTTGCCGGCTCGGAGTCAAAACCGAGAACGTCACAATAAATAATTCTTCTTAAGGTATTAAATATTAATTTAAAAAAATTTAAAAATTATGGTATATTTGGAACACCTTAAAAAATTCATTCCCGTTGAAAATTTAACTTAAAGTTAATTTTCAACAAGTTAGCCAGTCTTTCTCAAAGTGGGCGATAACGCCCCCTTGTGGGCGCTGGAGGCCTAGAGGGGGGCGGTAAGCGACCCAGAAAAATTTGGGGGGCGCTGATGTGATTTTAGGGGGCGATGGGTGATTTGTAACTTCAGTACTTCATATTTTAAAATTCACTGAAATTAAAATCCTTCTACTACACAACATTCATTTATTAGTTCATATTTTTATCCTATTTTATTGTATAAATATAAATTAAAAATATATTAAATAAATATTTAATATTTTTAATGCGTTCACAACGCTATTTATATCTTAAGATATTTAGTAATAGGTACCAAACACTGAAAGATATTCGTGTCTTCAAGTGTCGTAGGTTAGGTGCCCACCTCCGAAGACACCTGTCAAAAATTATGTATATATTGTTGCGGCCAAGCAGAACACTTGCCGAACGCGGGATTTTTAATGTACCTAATCTAGTAAAAATAAAGAAAAAATAAAATTAAAATTAGAAGATTCGATTGTAATTCACGTTTGGCGCTAACAAATATTGTTTGATTTATTTGTGCAATCCTGTATTTTAGTCCGTCAACGTTCGTCGGTCCGTGTTTGCGGAGTGCAGGTGCCCAAATACACAGCCGCGACTCGCGTCCGTCCGGCGACTGACGTGACTAGAAGTATGTCGTTCGCGAACGATTCGTTTAAAAAGAACGAATCAGTGCGCTGATTCGAATAAATTAATTTCCTGTTTTCAATGGATTCAAATTGTTTTTGAGTCACTTGCTCGATTGGTCTGTGATGAATAACGAACCTAGTTTGGATGATTCGTTTCGTTCATAAGGTCACTAAGGCAGAATCGGACTTAAACTCGAAGATTCGGTAATTCGATATTTTATGTCGGCAAATCGGTCGATTTTGTGCTACGACCTGGCAAGTGGCGAGCGGTCTGTTATATTTCGATTTTGCTTACATTTCCAGAGGCATATTAGGCAAACAATTTATACGTATTATCGGTTCGAGTCAGTTTTGGGTATTAAAAAACCTTTTTTTCATTTGTTTTAACTATTCTTTTGAACAAAGACTTATTTTGCAGGTACATTTCTAGGTTTTTATTAATTATAGTTTTTGAAAGTTTTATTCCAAATATATTTTTTAAAATAATAATTATATCAAAATGAAATAAATGTAAATAATTTCTTTATTTAAGATAACTATCACATTTTTTGTGAAATTCAAAACCGACCGAGTTCAACCGGGATCATAATAAAGTGAATCGGTTGCGAACGGATCTTTTCAAGTGAATGAATCAAATAAATTGATTCAGTAAAAAGATTCGAACTTCCCACCTTTAGACGTGACGTTCCGCCACATGCACGCATCGCACTCGCTCACCCTCCCGCCACTCCGCCCGCTACCCCGATACTTTTAATACTGTAAAGTTGAATTATCATTGCTTAATGTTGATTATTGATAATTTGGAATAAAAGATACTTTTAATATGGTAAAGTTGCATTAATAGTGCTCTCTCTGGTAAGAAAAGTGTGGTTTAGAATATAGGTTTAATTAAACTCCAGGCAAGACTAACATGTTATTGAGATTTTTAAGGTGAAAAAAATGGGGATGGGGGGCGCTACAAAATAACTGATTTTCAAAGTGGGCGTTAGGCGAAATAAGTTTTGGAACCTCTGAGTTAGACAATTGTTAATTAACAAAACTGTTTTGAAATTTCGTCTTTAATATAAAATAGGCTAACTTTTTGACCAATGCATTTAATGTTTTTTTCAACGAGACTTTCTTTCTTCAAGTATTGAAATGAAACCATATTTTTTTTAAATTTTTTAATCAATATTTAGTGCTTTAAAAAAATATATTTTAGATGCAGTACTCACTATAGAGGCGGGTACTAAAGTTGAAATGGTCGCGCGAAGCTCTATTTTTAGCAACAAATTAAAATTATTAATATAAAAGCTAGGGATCCGGGAGTTTAAAGTTTTTTATCGAATTTTTTTTTTCAATTCCAGCTATCATGTCATCAAAGAAGAAAATGGCTTTTTTTTTTTGTTTTTTGTTAATAACAATTGAAATGTTTATTTGCAGAAAATACTCGTCATAACACATTTCTCGGAATTGCAATACGCGTCGAATGAGCCATCGCTTATATTTTTTGTACTTTTTTAATAGTCCAGAAATAGATCGGGAGATGATAACAGGTGATGGTCTCCCATTTTATACCGCATGCCCTTTTAAGGGTCGATAATTAACCCTAAAATGTAAAAGGTAGACGGGTTCTTGGCCGCTGCATGCTTTCCCATCATAAGGAATAGCGCTTTTCTTTTTGCGAAAAATATTCGTGTTTTTCCGTGTTATTATACTGCCTGCCGTTGTAGCATAAAGAACTACAAACAAATTGAAGCTGTAATACTTGATGGCATGCAATTCGTAGCGGCCAAAAGGGCTCAAAGGGTTATGATAAGAATAAAAAAATTAAATCAAATTTTCGTGTTTTCAAATTGGATGCCAACGTAAACAAGTGAAGTTTTAACCATCTAACCATCTTATTTTATTTATTTAACTAATTTGGATCAAGCTACATGCATGCCATTTTCGTCAATAACTTGAAATAATATATATTATCAAAATACAAAACGGCATGCAAAAAAAAAGTCACATCGTCATGCATGCCTCTATTTTGCGATATCCAAATTAAGTATTTTTCTAATGGCATGCAGCTTGGAATCACGGAAAATCGGTACTAAATGTTAACAGAGTTTTTTCGAAATTTTCTATCGTTGGTCATACGAGGGGCGCATGCCAATTTTTCCAGGGCGTTTTTGTAATTAAAACTTCAATTCTTCACGTTGGCATGCAATTTGAAAAGAGGAAAATTTGAATATTTTTTTTTCTTATCTTAACCCTTTAAGCCCTTTTGATGCAAATTGCATGCCATCAATTATTACAACTTCAATTTGTTTGTACTTCTTTATGCTACAACGGCAGGCAGTATAATAACACGAAAAAACACGAAAATTCTTTGCAAAAAGAAAAGCGCTTTTCCTCATAACGGGAAAGCGTGCAGCGGCCAAGAACCCGTCTACCTTTCACATTTTAGGGATGATTATAAACCCTTAAAAGGGCATGCGGTATAAAATGGGAGACCATCACCTGGCATCATCTCCTGATCTAAAAACGAAGCTGAAAAAAGTTCAAAATCTGGCAATTTTTTCAAAATGCTTAGATTTGCATGAACATTTGGGATTAGGATTAACTTACCCTCCTCTTCAAAATATATATTATGCCTATGAACGCTCTTTATTTCTTAAAGGTGAAAACTACCCTTTATTGCTAAAATCTATAAAACTTTACTTAAAAGCTTAATTTAAGTAAAATTTGACTCAAATTAGTTGAAAAAATAGTATTTTGTTTTTTTGAAACATTATTTGAAATATTTCAGCCCTTAAAAATCAACCCTTACTATGATTTAAAAAAATTATTTACCCTGAAAAATGTATATACTATAACAGTGCTTTGCATGAAAATTCGGGATTAAGTTTAACTTACCTTCCACTTCAAAATCTCCATAATGCTGAAGGTCGCTTTTAATTTTTTAGAGATGAAAACTACCCCTTATTGCAAAAACCTACAAAACTTTTATATTAAAGCTTAAGTCACATAAAAGTAGGCTCATTGAAAATCAACCCTTATTATGATTTAATAAAAAAAATTGTTCACCCTAAAAAAATTAGCATATTGTCATAGAGTTGTAATAAAAAAATGTGACTGCTCAAAATATTACCAATTTAATTTTGTATTTTTTTAATCCTCAAAAACCCACATCTTACAATCTTACAATGCAAAAATAGTACAAAACTTCGGATTAAAAAAAAATGCATCGAATCGCTTTTAGAATGCTCCAAAAAATTGTTTTTTTAAGCCTTTACGTTTTGTGATAAAAAGTTCTTTAAAAACCATTTTGTTGGTTTTTTCAGGAGCTATATTATAACTATTTAAAACCCGTACTTTTCTAAAGAGGTAAGTTTAAAGAGCACGTTTTAAACCTTTATATCTCACTTAATTTCCGTCATGCAGTAAATTTAAAAAAAGAAAAATATATGTAATTCAAAAAGCTACAATTTGATACCTTAGTAATTTTTACGTATCTGCCTTAGTTTTTGAGTTATTTTCAAAAAAAGGTAATTTTTTATTAAAATTCTGAAATTGATTTTTACTTGCAGCTTTAGTTTTTTTCAAAATAAAGCAATTAAAATCGGTTAAAAGTTTGATACATAGATAAAGATAATTTAAAAATGGGGTTACGACTCATTTTAATTAAGGTGGTAATTATGGGGTGGTTTTCGGAGATTTTTGCACTCAAAAAATTTTGGTCCAACCGTATTTTAATCATAACTCACTCAACTATTATGATACATACCTTTTTTGAAAAAAAGAAAGGTCTTTGCAAATGCTTCAAAAAAGTTATTATTAGTTTTCCTTAAAAAACACGTAGATTTTTCGTTACTTGCCTTTGAAACTCTGAAAGTTTGTGTTTGATGAATAACAGTTAACCTTTAACAAACTGCTTAGAAATCATTTTTTATCGATTTCTGTGATCAAAATTATTATTTTAAAAAATTTCCACCCCCGAGAGGGTTAGGCAACCACCTCCAGGCTAAAGGCGTCCTTCGGCATGATATATATTTTAATCCTTGGTCTATTCCCTACCTACTGTCAAAATTTCAAGTTATTCTACGCATTTTGAAAAAAATAAGAGGCAAAATGGTTCGTTTTCTGAACTATAACCAGTTTTCGCAGAAAACTAACTTCTGGACTGCACTATTAGTTTATAATTAAATAAAGAATCTTTTTTAGGGTACATAGAAGAACTCACACAGGAGAACGACCATACGTTTGCGATTTTTGCACTAAGGGCTTTACAACGAACCAAGGATTAAAATTACACAAAAAAAATTGTCCCGATAATCAGGTGATTAAAATGATGAACACGAAACCTGCAAATTCTAATTCGGTCTCTGCTATGCCCAAAGAGGAACAAGAAAGTTTAATGGCCAATAATGAACATTCAGTTTTTGGATATTTTTAAGTAATTTAAAGTATTATTTTTTTGTGATACATATTTATTTGTTTATCCAAGGTCATCCCTTTTACCCATTAAAAAATTAAGTAGGGTTAAACCTTTTTTTAAATAAGTGGAAAAACGTTTATTTATTATTTATATACAGTGTGTCCCAAATTACTAATGTACAGAGTCTTTGATTATATTAACGTGGCATCTGGAGTCTTTTTTGGAGATAGAAAAATGTTTTGAATAATTGTAGTTTTTTTTTCATATTATTTTTTAAAATTATTAGTAAAAAAATATTGCATTAAACAAAATAAAATTTAGTCAACTTCAACTTTTTAAATGGAACACCCTTATATATTAATTATGTGCTACAACGAAAGATATTTTTTTCATGTATATATATATATATATATATATATATATATATATATATATATATATATATATATATATATATATATATATATATATACATAAAAGGGTGTTATATCAGGTATGCGGTCTGTGACTAATAAAAACTCATTTGTTTTTTATCCCCAATATTTCGTCAACTATTTATTAACTTCATCAGGAGTAGCTAAAAATTATATAAAAAAAGGACCTATAAGTAGTAACATTTTAAATAGTCTCAAAATTAGATAGTACTTACAAACTTAGAGTTAGTCAAATTTAAAAAAAAAGTAACAATGCAACACCTAAGCACTTTCAGATGAGGAATGACAATAAAAACATGGCAAACAATTTTAATCTAGTCATCGTGTTTTTTTCAGAAAGATTCTAGAGAAACATACATTTATAAGGGTGAAATTTGTAAAATTTTAAGGTTAAATAAATTTTATAATCTGTTTTATTAAGTTCCCATGTCGCATCCGAGATTGATATTTCACGATTTTCTAAAATAAGTAAAAATAGTTAGTGCTAGTTAAAGAATAGATTAGAAAAAGAATAATATTGATCCTGGAAAAAAAAGAAGATATCCAAATCTTTGTTTTCATTTCGTGCTACAGTCCTTTTCTTTATTTTAAAGTTTTTTTTGTTTACTAAACTTTCTTACTATGTATTTAACAGTGTCTATAGATGGTACTCGTTATTAAAGATATAATAAGTGATATTCTCTTTGCTCTGTCGTTATATCGTTATTGTTGCCCTAAAAAGACGCAATGACGATTTTTTGTTGTTCTGAATAGCCCATCGACAAGAAAGCAATATAAATTATTCCTAATAGTTAAAATAATTGACTTTATCTTTCTACAATATCGAAACGTCAAATTTATTATAACGATTTTATTGTTTTCATGGCTTTCTTAATACTGGTATGATTTTTTTAATTTATTTATAATTTAAGCCAAAATATCTCAAAAATGGTTCACACAAATATCATCAATGTATTATATATATATATATATATATATATATATATATATATATATATATATATATATATATATTTGGAATCAGAAAAAGATCTTTCGTTGTAGCGCATAATATACAGGGTGTTCCATTTAAAAAAGTTGGAGTTGCCTATGGTTTTCCATTTTTTATTGCAATATTTTTTTACTGTTAATTTCAAAAGATAATATGGAAAAAAACTACAATTTTTTTATAACACTTTTTGTTCCATGTCCAAAAATAAAGGCTCCAGAAGTCACGTAAATATAATCAAAGACCCTGTATGTATTGGGTTCCTTGAAACGCTAAGAGATGTAAAAACAGTTGTCCGTAAGATATTTAAAAAAATTGAGCAAGGTAAAAATCAAAAACAACAAAAAAACGCGGTAGGAACAATCTGGAAAACCGTACAGGCATGTGCTTTTCTAAAATTGATTTGCAATGATAAAAAAAATAGATTTGCCTAGAAGGTATGTCTGCGATGCCTAATTTCCCAGTTAATCAGTTTAAAAAATAAGTAATGTTTTTTTGAATAATTTACTTTATTTTAGACGTCCACTCGTTCACAAATTGACTCAATACCGATTTTAGGGCAAATTTACTCACCACAATCACACCCAAATATCGCTGTGATCGAGGACAAATTACGAAAAAAAAATCCAAAACTTTTTTATTTATATATACTTCTAGCTCTGATAATTCCCGAGATCGCAATACATATATTAATAACTTGAAAAAATAGGCCCTCTACAACCCAAAATCTAAGGATAATTTTTTTTTAAATTAAAATTAATAACTCTTTCCTTTAAAATCTTCCCACCCTTTCCAACATCACTGGAATATAAAACTTTGGAAGACTGTTAGGCCAAATTTTTGCTGAATTTTTTTGAGACACACTGTACGCAGTAACCGTTTTTTAAATAATTTAAGACCTGCGGTATAAAATTTTCGTTCTTAAGTTTAATTTATAATTTAATTGGATATTTTTTATTTTTTGATATAATGAATAATAAACGAAAAGTAGACTTTCATTGTTAGTTTTATTTTGCCTCTAACTTTTTGTTAACTGTCCCAAAATAAAAAAGAATGCAATTAACTCATAATCGGATCACTACACTTGGTGCAATTTTTGTATAAAATACTCTTGTTACCATGTGACGTATTAGTATTTGCTTGAAGACAGCTTGATAAAGTTATCAATTGAAACGTGTATCTTTAATAAATTAGAATAAAGGAAGACACATAGCGTCAATGAATACATAAAACAGCCAAAATTTGGAAGTCCGCAAGAACATTTTCGATTTTAATAATTTTGTTTTTCCCTAATATTTAAAATCGAAAAACCTTCTGGTGGGGGCAAAAAAGTATTTAAATTGTTTAACCAATATTTATGATATTTAAGTGACTCTTTTTTAAATCGCTGTAACTTTATAAATATGAATTTTAATCATTTTATACATAGAATCTTTTTTGCAGATAATTAAATTTCCTACAAAAATAGTTTCATATTAATTTTTCGTATTTTTCCTAGTCTTCAAGATATCTTGAGCTTTAATTTATGGGTGCAAAAATTTTAGTCCAACTTCCGGACTATAATAATTGTTTATAAGATTTTTTATATAAGACCACAAAAAATAAAATATATATATATATATATATATATATATATATATATATATATATATATATATATATATATATATATATATTTTTATATATATATATATATATATATATATATATATTAATATATATATATATATATATATATATATATATATATATATATATATATATATATATATATTTATTTAAACAACTAACTCTAAAAAACCTATTATTCTATATTAGATATTTAAAAATATGATAAAATTTAAAATTAAATTTAAATTTTTTGAAACATTGTATTAAATGTTAAAAAATTATGAAATTTAATTTTCATTTATATTTTGCGTATCGGATATTTCATCTTCTTTAAGTGGTGGGTGGTTATCGCTCACTTCCACTGCAAACAATGCAAGCCGTGAGCAATGAAGGCCACTTTTTCTGCAGCCACATGCTGAACCGCATCCTGTTTTGCAGAAGCAAAATCTTATTTTTAAGACATTTTCAGGTGCTGCTGGTTGCTTCATTTTATCTGGTTTTAAATAATCGTCTTTTTTCCCACTCCATTCTTTATGGGGGATTAGATAATTAATTTTTCTATGCTGGATTTGTAAGTAGACTCTTAGCACCTGATGATAAGGAACAGCTATTTTTCTAACAAGTGCGCAAAGTGATACTTTGTCACTTTGCGCAAGCGTTAGGAACAAAATTTTTCCTACGAGCGTCAGATAATACCAATATTAAAGCAATGATTATTTTTTAAATTATGTTTAATCTGAAAGAACTACTACAACATATTTATAAATGGGAATTATTTGTTGATAACATTTACAACAAAAGAACAGTTATAAGCATATTGTAAATTAATTGCAGAACCTGTAATTTCATTTAGCGGGTGGCTTATGGAAGCGCTTATTGTACGGCTTGATGAAGGTTGACTTAGCTCAGGAGGGGAGTTGTTCATGGTCAATATTTTATTCGACATATCCTTTTTCTGATTTGTGGATTCATCAATGTAGCTCTCAGCTACAGCCGTTGATTTCCAGCCCCCAAGTCGCTTGACATTGGTATTCCTTCTCCAGAATCCACTAACATAGTCGCAGAGGATCGACGAAAACTATGTCCAGTGTACTCTTCTGGATTTTTTAATTTTAGGTATGCAGCAATTTCTGAAGGCATTTTACCTATTAAATTTATTCCCACACATTGCGTACTGCATGCTCCTTGTTTATACTGAACAAAAAAACGTCTATTTTATGGTACAATTGCAGATAAAGTCCGTTATTTGTTTCATCGGACACTACAAAGATTCTGGAAGTGTTATTTTTACTGTCAGGAATTTTTACCACTATCAAATTTTCATTATCCTGTATGTTATCAATCATTATTTTTGTAAGTTATCTCTCCTACAAGCACCGGCTAATCCAAAAATTGTAGCAACTTTTATTAGAAGGTAAATATTATCAGGTGCTTCTTTCATGAATCTTGAAACTTTTCTTTGCTGAAAGTTTTTGATTTTTTGGCCGGTATCCCACGTTTTGGTGTTTAAGTAGTGATGTTAGCTTGAAATATGAACTTAAATCAAGGTTCATTTTCACTTTGACGACACATTTTAACATACTACTTACTCCATAAAGTATTAGGTTTATATGTTTTTTGCAAATCCGCAAAATAGGCCAAGAACACTTCTTCTTTAATACTTTTTGTCCCCTTGCTGGAGCACCAGTTTTCGAAATGACTATATTGATTCTCATATTTTTCACGAGATTTTGCTGGTAATAAATTCAAACTTACGGTATTTGCTGCAACGAGGATAGAATCTGGTAGCTCCTCATCGGAACTACTCATTTTAAATAATTATTTTTGTCGGATTTTTATTTAATTAAAAAAAAATACTATAACGCCTTTTCATTAAAAATGCTTGTTTGTACTGAAATTCATTTGTGCAATTGCTTGTTCATATGGAAACGAAGAAAAAATCTGACATGTGTTAAAATCACCAAGATTACATATTGTTGCTTGACTTGTCATAATCATTTATTATTATTATACAGGGTAATTAATTTTTTTTTTTGTGTTTTAGTTGAAATATTGAAAATTACGAAGTAACAAACAAAAAAGAGAATAAACTAAAACTTGCAATGGCTTCGTATATTGCATGAAATAGCCTACAATTACTAAAATACATATAAATCTTGCTTACCTGTAAGATTTTAGAGTAGTTTTACTTTTCCGCACGTCGTGCAGAAAAGCAACTTTGCGCACTCAAGTGCGTGCGGAAAAGTGGACTTTTCCGCACGCTCGTAGGAAAATGTTTTTTAAAGCTACACAAAAATAATGCCTTACAATGAGTTTATTCAACACAAACTACGTTAAGCAAATATGAAAATATTAAAAAAGAGCATCTTTTATTTATTTAAGCATTCACTGGCTGTGATGCTACCTCCCCCTTTTATAATAAAGGCAAGAATAATTTTATTAAAATTTTTAATGATTATAAATTACGTGCAGCAGCTGAATCTTTTATGGTTGAAAAGTTGAAGTGGTGAAGTACTTTTCAATGAAGGTGTAAGTTGTATACTTACAATGTATGATGTTAAAACTGCCAAAAACCTGAATGAACTCCGATAAAAAAGTTTCATAGCATTACCTTTAAAAAATAAAAGTGTACAACTTTATTCACTACCTACAGAGGATGTAGCAAAACAACATATAAAAAAAGTCTCTCACAAGTTCTGTGTGTTGTTAAAATTCTAAGTAAATACATAAATTTCTAATTTTGTTATGTATATTAGTAAAATGTCACTATCATATAAAAAATATTTTATAAGCAATTATTACAGTCCGGAAATGGAGTAAAATTACTGCTCACAGACATTAAAGTTTATGATATCCTGAAAACAACCAAAAAAAACAAAAATTATTTCAAAACTATTTTTGTAAAAACATTAATTATCCACAAAAAAGATTTCGTGTAAAAAATGACGGAAAATAATATTTAAAAGTTTACAGCGATTTAAAAAAAATCCATTTAAAAATCATAAATATTGCTTAAACAATATAAATATGTGTTTGTCCCCTTCAAAACGTTTCTGATGTTAAATAATATTAAAAAAACAAAATAATATTTTTTTGTATATTAAAATCGAAGGTGTTCTTGAGGACTTCTAACTAAAATGCTTCATTGACGCTACTAGTAAGGTTTACTAGCCCCCAAAAAATTATACAGGGTGTCCCAGAATATGTGTCAATCTCTCGGAATCTAATAAAAAACCCAGAAATATTATGACAAGTTCCCATGAACTTTTTTCCTACGAGCCTTCCCTACGGAGATACAGGTACATAACGGACGACCCTAGAAATCGTGTTTTTTTTTAATAACTTTTAAAATACTAGGCGTAATTTAATATTTTTATAATATGATGGTAGCTCTGACACAATAATAGTAATTTTTTTAACATCCTGTATAATAAAGGCTCAACAATATTATTTTTGGATAGCTTTCACATTAAACTAAAAAACGGTATTCTTGCTTGACATCGATAAAATCAAATGTTTACGAGAAATACAATATCATGTTTGGTATTTTTTTAAAATTATACAGAGTGTTTTCTAATTGTACGTCAATATTTAAGAAGGCAATTTTTGGGTTCATTTTAAGAAGAAAACTTGCATCTTTTTTTTTTAAGATCCAAGGTGGTAAAATTTTAAAAAATAAATCATTTATTATTAATATCTGTAATACCACTTTAGATATTTTAATGAAATTTGGCATACATGTGCTATGTATTAAGAAGCATTTTTGAGTGTACCACAGGCAGGTTAAATTCTGTACGAACGCCACTGGTGGAAATTTAAAAAATGCTTCTTTATACATAGTACATTTATGCCAAATTTCATTAAAATATCTAAAGTGGTATTACAGATATTAATAATAAATGATTTATTTGTGAAAATTCTACCATCCTGTATCTCAAAAGTTAAGACGTTTGGGACTTACGTTCATATGAAGTTCTTCTTAAAATCGACCCAAAAATTGCTTTCCTAAATATTGACGTACAATTAGAAAACGCCCTATACAGGGTGTCCCAAAAGTAATGGGACACAGAACAACAGCAGATTCCTTGGGTCAAAATAATGCAATTTACGTAAACTTGCCTTATCCGAAAGTTAATAATAACAAAGATGGTTTAAAATTTTAATTTTGCTTTCGTTTTTTCTTAATAATTCTTTAACAAACTGACCTAGCGGTACAAAATTTGGGATCTGGGAGTTTTCTGAGGCAGAAATTTAAATTTGTCCACGCTTTTGATGTTGCTACTAGAGGGCGCCAGCTACGAGCCTACCTCACTTGTTTTAAATGTCGTTACTTTTTTAGGCTTGAATGATAATTGACCTGTTTATTAAAAATAGTTACTATAAATCCATCTGCATCAAAAATGTATACTTTATTTAAGTCTCTAGGAGCATGTTCTCGAGATAAACGCACTTTAAAGGATCTTGCAATTTTTCATGGAAAATAAATTTTATCAATTGTTTTTAAACTTTGCATAGTGATAGATCTAAACACGCTGATCAAAGGTCTTCAGGGCACAAAACCCAAAAACGCCTCCAACCCCCCAAAATCACCCTCAAAAGTCCCCAATCCCCAGTGACCTTTGAGGGTGATTTTCAGGGAGTTGAGGCGTTTTCAGTTTTAGCCTGAAAGACTTTAATCAGCGTGTTTAAATTCACTATGCAAAGTTTAAAAACAATTGGATAAATTTATTTCCATAAAAAATTGCAAGATCAAAGTACGTTTATCGAGAACGGCTGTTCTAGAGACTAAATAAAGTATACATTTTGATGCAGAATATTTATAGTAACTTCATTTTAATAAACAGGTCAATATTCTAAGCCTAAAAAAGTTACGACATTCAAAACAAGTAAGATAAAGTAGTGGCGCCTCTAGTAAGCAACATCAAAAGCGTGGACAAATTTAATTTCTCGCCTCAGAAAACCCCAGATCGAAATTTTGTCCTAGTCATTTGGTTAAGAATTATTGAAAAAACGAAAGCAAAATTAAAGTTTAACACCCTGTATCTTTGTTATTATTAACTTTCGGATAAGGCAAGTTTAGTAAATGCATTGTGACCCAAGGAATCTGCTGTTGCTCTGTGTCCATTGCTGGGACACCCTGTATAATGTAAAAAAAAAATTACCAACTATGGTATTTAATTTTTCGTAAACAGTTGGTTTTATTGGTGTCAATCAAGAAAACCTTTTTTTTGTTTAAGATTAAAGCTATCCAAAAATAATATTGTTGAGCCTTTATCATACAGGATATTAAAAAATTGCTATTATTGTGTCAGAGCTAGTCCGTCCCTGGAAAACTAAATAAGCCAAATATGATTTAGTGTGTTCATTTTAAGAAGACTTATCTAGTAACCATCAGATTAGAAAAATATTAAATTACGTCCAGTATTTTAAAAGTTATTTAAACAAAAACGATTTTCAGAGGCGTCCGTTATGTACCTGTAGGGGAGGGTCATAGAAAAAAAGTTTATGGGAATTTGTCATAATATTTTTAGGTTTTCTATTAGATTCCGAGAGATTGCCAACATATTTTCGGACACCTGTATAAGGGGCTAGTTTTTTGCTGATCGATCTGTTTAAATATTGTGAATTAAACAAAAAAATCCCCTTTAGACATTTTGGCAATGGTGAAAACTTTTTAAATTAAAAGGTTTTTAAAATTGCCAAATTTTAAAGGATAATTAAAGTTATTACAATTACTCTTATACATTGTTCTTAAGTTATTGTGTAGGTAAGATTCTTATACTTTTTTGATACAAATAATTTGTAAAAATTAAGTTCCAAATAAATAATTTATATTTATTTTAGGTACATTAAAAAAAATTACAGAAGATCTTCAAGACAAAATAAAGGTATAAATCAAAATGGAAAACACGCTATTAATGATGATTACGTCATCCAAAATTCAAAAAACAAACAAATAGTCCCAAAATCTGGCGTTGCGAATCGTGCCAAAAAGTCTTCCCAAAACTTAAACTCTGGAATCAACACATACTGAACAAAACTGGCCCCTTTACACCCGTTGACATTAAACAAGAAAAAACCACTTCCAAAAAGCCAAAAATCCAAAAAGTCTGGACCTGCAAGTATTGCCGTGTAACTTTTAAATGCCAAAGACTTTTGCGCGATCACAAAAAGACCCATAAACCTGACGAGATCAAAGAAGACGATCCTTCTTACAAGTATGATGAGTGCCAGGACCTCTACATCTGCCAAGTGTGCTCCGCAGAATTTCAAAAAGTAGGTGAGGCTGAAGAGCACCTTAAAAGCCACTGGATTGGATTCAAATGTAGTGATTGTGAAGAACGGTTTAAAACACCTTTCGACCTAGGAATGCACTCCGTAACTCACACTGAGGACAACAAGATAAAATGCCCCTTGTGCAAGTACATCAGCAAAAGTACAAATCCTTATAGCTTTAAAGCCCATTTGAATTACATGCACTTAAAGAGATTTCCATATAATTGCCAAGACTGTGGAAAAGGCTTTAAGCAGTACAAAATGTATGAAGATCACCACAACACCCACAAGGGTGTCAAACCTTTTGAATGCGTGGTGTGTGAGAAATCTTTTTCTTTCGAGAAATACCTTCTGGTTCACCAAGCGAGAAACCACCAAGTGGGTACCACGAATAGAAGCGAAAATATGTGCAGAAAATGTCATAGATACTTCAAAGATCCAGAACTTCTACAAGAACATATAGATGAATGTTTCAAAAAGAAAATTATAAAGAAGCCGAATTCATTCCTCTGCGACACTTGCGGGCAAGGTTTTATTGAAAAGGCGAAACTCCTGAAACACATCAGGGTTCACGAAGGGAATTTGCCGTTCGAGTGCAGGTGGTGCCGCAAAAAATTCCCGCAAAAAGACTACCTTAAAACCCACGAGCGGGTTCACACCGGCGAAAAACCTTATTCCTGTGAATTTTGCGGGAAACGTTTCGGTTTCCATGCGCCCTTCAGGGTGCACATTAGAACTCACACGGGGGAAAGGCCATACGTGTGTAATTTTTGTAATAAGGGTTTTACCACGAATCAAGGCTGAAGTTGCATAAAAAGAACTGTCCTGAAAATCAGTTAAATAAAATGTTAAGTGAGGAGAATTCTCTTACTTTTGAGCTGAAACTATAAGAATATTTTTGTATTATTAAATGAACAAAGCTATTATTTTCCTAATTTGACTACTCGAATGCCATAGTGCCCTTTAAAAATAATTTTTCTCCAGGTCGGTAAGATGCCCATCTACAACAGTACTGGTCCTACCTTTACCACAGCTTACTTACAGCTCCACAACTCCGGTCGGCACCTTTGATCTCGCAGTCTACGAACAAACGAGACAGAAGCGTTGCTCCCTCTGTCGCACATCCGGGAAAAGTCAGAGCCGGATTAAAACGATTACTTATTTATGTAAAACGACAAATTTTGCAACAGTACCGTAGTAGATAATTTTAAAAGTTAATAAGAAATAAAAAATATACAATAAACTGATTCGAAAAAGTAATAACATTTTAATTGTTATAGACTAAAACTCATATGAGCTGACAAAGTAACATGGGCGATTTATAATATTTAGGTCACAATAATTGTAATTACAATAATTAGAAGGGTGTAGTTATCTGTAATCTTATGAAAAGAATAATGATTTATAAAAATCGTTAGTTGTTTAAGAGGATGCATGGTCGATCTTTAGCTGTTTCCTCATATTCCCGGGTCATTATTAAGGTCTTTTCTCAGCTCTGCAAAATTCGGATGTAATATTCGACAGAAATTATTGCCTTTGATAGTCGCACTGTGATATCTCTCAATATAATGTCAGTTTTTAGGGAGAAGGTACAGTATAATAAAGTGTAAATGAATAATAGGGTCTTTAATACACGCGCGATTTTTCGAGCATACGACAGCGTGTGAGTTCTCGAAATAGAGCAAGTGTTCTAAAAGATCCAGATATTTATTATGTGTCTTTATTTGACGTTATAAAAATTACTCATGTCATATTAATAATTTTCCGTTTTTCTTTAAAATGCCTAACTTGTGTGCAAGAAATTCGGTTATAGGTTGTTGCAATGTATCTTGGGCTTTCACATTTCTTTAGTTTTTGATTGTTGTACCATGACCTTCGTTAAAACACGCGTGTGTTTGAAAGTTCGAGATTTAGGAACGCTGAGCGTGTTCAAATCGATCGTTCCAAAGGCGGTGCACTATACGAATGGACAGTTCTGGAACTTCCCTCAAGAGATGGGAATAGGGTGGGAACTGCAGTGGCTCTCTGTCGTGCATGCAAGTGACTCGTGAACATCCTCTCTTCAAAATGGTCTACATAACGAGTAACTTTTATATAAATTGTTTACTTTGCCAAAGCAGGTCTTCTCCGATTGGCTTTTAATTCACTCCATATTCTGGCTCTGTAAATAAATAATAACATTTTTTAAACCATGCTTACTACATTTTACTACAATAAATAGTCTAGTATAATATTTTGTTTTGCGAAAATAAGGAATATGGCAAAGGAATACGTTTACCTAATAAAGTGTTGTGTTAGCTTAAAACCTTAAATAATAAACTTCACAATGATTTTGGTTTGAATTAGTTTTGGAATGTCTTAAAAAGATAAACCAAAAAATAAGTATGTTTGTAAAATTTTATTAATAACCAAGCCCAAATCCATACTAAATAAAAAGGCCTTTTCAAAATGATGTATTACACAACCCCTTGTTCCATCTTAAAATTTTTAGGGTGCTGGGGTTTAAAGTAGCACCATCTATTTTTTGTAAAAAACCTTCCCCCTCAATAAATTGTTGGCGTGTTTCGGCAAAATTCACATATAACATTATTGAGTAAGTTTTAAGATAAACACCCTTTATATATATATATATATATATATATATATATATATATATATATATATATATATATATATATAAAAGTGGAAGAATCTTGATACGACTAGTTGAATACAAAGATTCTAAATTCTTGGGGATTCGGTCTAGGGCTGAAGTAAAACTCAATTACTAAACGCCGAGCTTTCGGAAATTTATTTTTCCTTTTTCAAGGCTACAATATAAAGAAAATTTTTTTACAATCAAAAAATTAATCTACAAATGCAACTTATTGTTTTAAAAGCGATAAAAAAAAAAAATATATAGCAAAATATAACAATAAAACTTACGATGCAAAGTGGAGTTTCTTAAGGCTAAGAGTCTTTATAAGAAACATAATCAATTTATTGTTTTACATCTTAGTGCTCATAATTTTTGGAATTTAAACTTTTTAACATTTATACATCCTGGTTTTTTCTAGAACATCTTGAAACATACTGTTAAGTTGATACATATCGAAATCAATAGCAGTAGTGGTATTATCAGGACAAAATTCCTTTGTGGTTTTTTTTTTTTTTTTTTTTATTATGTCAAAAAAAAAATGTATAAAGTGTGCATGTTGGAAATTTTACAGAAAATTTTTTTTAAAAAATTTTTGGTTTTTTTTTTTTTATATTTTATTATACAAAAATTTTAAAAAAAATTTAAAAAAAATAAGGATGGATAAAAAAAAAAATTTTTTCTAAATTAATTTTGTTTTTTTTTTTTAATTTTTTTAATAGGCTAGAAAAAATTTTTGCTTTTGATCGTCAATATCTTTTTTTTTTTTTCATGCAACAACTATCCAGGAAAATCCCCCCCATTTCAAAAACTGTCTTTTGTTTTTTTTTTTTTTTATTAAGTCCCTTTTTATTTTGCAAAATCTATGTTATGATTGGTCATAAGGACATGTTCTGATAGGGTACATTTTTTTTTATTGAGTCTGAAACGCTCTTATGTCTGGTAATGCGTTGCTGTAAAACAGGGGAAAAATTTTTCCCCATATAACTGTTGCATTCTATGCAATTAAAAAGAAATAAACAACTTCATTTTTTTAAAACTCCATCTGTATCTTTTAGCCGGGAAAAAAATGTTTCCAATTTTTAAAAAATTTTTTTTCCACTTATTTTAAGGCCTGTATTTTATTTAAAAATTTTTTTCTAATTTGTAAAATTTTTTCCGCAATAGGGGGGTAAAAAAAAAATAAGGGGGTTTATTCTCAGTTGATAAAAATTTTCGAGAAATGTTAGTTGGTTGGTTTTTTATTAGATAAAACAAAATGAAATTTTTGGGGAAATGCCAAAATGTGTTCATTGTTCTGAAGATTGTTAACTTCTATTGTTCATTGTTTTTTTTAAAATTTTTAGTTTTAAAAGAATTATTTAAAAAATTTTTTAAGTAAGAATTTTGGATAGCCATTGTCTAATAAGATAGAGTGGGGTTTTTTTTTTTTTATTAATATATGATGGATGAAAATTTTTTTTTATTCTGTTTTTTTTAAAAATAGAATAAGATTGATTTTCATTTTTTTTTTTGGTATGAATGATAATTCATATATCTACCAGAGTATGTTGGTTTTTTTTTTTCCAGTCTTTCCTTTTTACCCTTGTTTTTTGTCCTTTTTAGTTTAGTGTCTAAAAAAGGGGGGGCTGTTATTAGTTTTACGTTCTTTGTGAACTGAATTTTGTTGTTATAGCTGTTGAAAATGTTTATTTTTTCTTCAACGCCATTGGTAGGAACCCGAAGTTACAATGTCGTCGACATATTTTTTTAAAAAAGGGGGGGTGGAAACTTAATTTTGGGATACATTCTTTAGCAAAAATTTTTTTAAAATATTTGGGCAATGGGTGAAATTGTAGTCCCATAGGCTTTCCCCCAAAAATTTTTTTTAAAAAACCAAAAAAAAAATATATATATATATATATATATATATATATATATATATATATATATATATATATATATATATATATATATATATATATATATATATATATATATATATATATATATATATATATATATATATATACATATTAATATTAAAAAATTGGGTTTTTTAATTTTTGGCCCCCAAAACCCATCCAAATTTTTGGGGGAAAAACGGGGTTTCCTTTCCCCAGACAATTTTCCAAAAGTTTTTAATTTTTTTTTTAAAATTTTGAAAAAAAATTTTTTAAGGGATTTTTGGTTTTGCATCCTTAGGGGGAAAAAAAAAAAAATTTTTTCTTTTTTTTTATAACCTTTTTTTAAAACGGGTTTCCCCTA
>JAHBCN010009198.1:0-35868 GCA_019359885.1 Listronotus oregonensis | reverse complement strand
TTATGGTCTCACCCAACGATTTTTTCTCTGGGGTCACGAAAAATCACAAATTTATGGTTTCCTGAGAATAGGGCTAATAATCTACAAGAATTGCAATTAAAAATTGAGAATTTTTTTAGGATTATTACCTTAACATTCTAGTAAATGTCAGCGTTATCAAACGTTATGACAATCATAACTTAAACAATTTTTTTTTTTTTTATTTTAGAACATATTTTGCCTAAAAACCTCTTCCTCTTACTGAAAAAAAAAACGTAGTACACAACTAAACTGGGCAGAAAAATTCTTCCGAATTTATCACCGCCCCCCACCAGCCCCAAACCAAAAATGAGCCACGTAAGGAAACAAACGGAAATTAAAATGAATCAAAAAACTATTATTTTTTTAGTTGGGTACATTAAAAATGTCCAGGAGCCTCCTATGTTCGCAGTACGGTGCGCTTTACTGTATATATTTTATATGTATTCTTTTTTAATACGAATTTGTAAAATGTTTTGCCATCACAATCACTATGTATAATATCTTATAAATTTACTTTGATTTAAAACAGATTGTTTCACAGAAAAAAAACATCTTTGCATTCTCCGGAAAAAAAATCCATTCTTTTTTTTTAAAAAAATTTTTTAAATTTCAGCAAACACGCCAGAAGGCACCCAGACTTCGACCGTCAGTCCTGCGGCAGAGGAGGGCGCCGAACGGGACTTTTCAATCAACTCAAGGACGGGCCCCCTTCCGAAGCGTTGTCGGATTCTGTGCCAAGTCCGTAGGGGAAGATAAAAATATTTCATACAATACATGTTTTGTAAATAGAAAAAATATTATATACTGCTTCTGTTATGATTTTCGTTTTTTTACCTTCTTGATTATTAATAGAAAATTTTCTTGTAAAAAAATTTTACAGTTACATTATAAGGTTTTAAGAAAAAATTTTTAATAAAAAAATATGTATTTGATATTTTTTTTTCTAAAAAAGGGATAATGACTCATTTTGAAAAACTGTTCGGAGAATCGGAAGTACCTACTATTTCCAAAAATTATATACTTTGCCTGTATGCATTCCTGTGCAAAGCCAACCAAAGCAAAAAAAAATTACTTCCCGTCACAAAATTCCTAAAATTTTTAATTAAATTTATGGTTTTTAACTTTTTTTATTTGTATTTCGATTCTTAAGATTTTTTTCATCGGTTTTAAGATGGGTAAAGTCTCCATTCTACCCATTTGTAGTTACGTCATCCAGGTGAGAAAAAACGTATGGCATAAATAGATAATTAGATATTTTTGTCAATCAATATTAGTTTAGAAAATTAACCACCGCGTTCAGAAATAGGCTGTTTGCCACCATTGAAAATAAGCTTTAAATTGTGTTCATTCTATCAGATAATAATATAAAGAAGCATATTTCTCTATAATATAAAGTAAAATATGCATATTTATAAAAAAATATACGTATTAAAATTCAAATTTATTTCAAAATTAATTCACCGACTGGAACGCTCTGTGATTGGTAACGTACCTCAAATTGGACATAAATTTTGTGCAAGCTGATAACAGAAACCTACCTGAGATAGACGCATTTATGATTGTGCGTTTCTTTAAAAATAACACTGACTACTATGCGGCAGAACTCAAAAATGTAAAAACAGCTGTGTAAGTACCTCTAAAAAATTATTTATTTAAGTGTTCATCATTCGGTATTTTTCAAAATCTTATTATAGGTTATGTTTATGGAGTGTAAGTAAGTAAATTCTTTGCAAAGCCCATTTTGTATTTTGTGTAGTTTATTATATCAGTTTCCATCTGCAATTTAATAATAATACCGTTAAGTATAAAAAAAGTACTAACCGGCTAGGTATTTAACTTCTAGAATAAACAAAATCATTCTAATCCAAAAATTAGGTTATACCTTAAAGTGTTTATAAGTTACCTAAAGGCGATATTTTATTGTATATAAATCGGTAGGTATTAAAACTATAATATTTAAATACTTACATTAAAGTAATCTTCATCTTCCCACATAAAAATATTTGAATGCGATACAAAGCTGTTTGGATCTCTTCGAGCTAACTGTAACCACTTTTTTCGCCTTTTAGGAATTGTTGGGACAGATATAAACAGTTTTTGTGGTCTTTTCAGAAAAGTATTGGTACATTGTGGCACTACACACCATTTATATTCCATTTTAGCCAATAAATTAAGAATTAATTAACAAAATTCACTGTAGTTGCACTTGTTGTTAACTTGTTTACTTGCATATGACGTCACGCGAAACATATGTCGACGCCATTACAGAGAGAGCGTTTTTAGCGCGAATTTTATAATTTAAACTTAAACATTGCTTTTTATTGAAAATGCAGCAGATTTCCCAGAAATATAAAATGTATTGTGTTTGTTAGGTACCAAAGAATAATTTAAAACGATTTTTTTTTTAAATCAGTCAAATAGCCTATTAATTGTCTGCTATGTTTTTTATACGTTCAGAAATTACCAAATGATATTTTAGCCGTTAAGCATAAACTAACCTGAAGGAATAAAGCAAAACGCTAAAAACGTGGTCGCATTAGAAGGAGAAAGCAACAGTCACCACTGTTGCTATCTCTCTCTCACAGCGTACCTGATTCGCCAATTCAAAAAATCGGCGAACCAGGTACGCTATGAGAGAGATAGCAACGGCAATGACTGTTGCTTTCTCTTTCTAATGCGGAAACGTTTTCAGCGCTTAGCTTTATCCCTGCAGGATAGTATCTGTTTGAAGAATTTAGCATTATATTATAATTATTCCATTCGTCTACACACTCTCAATTTTAAAAAATAAATAACTTTGTAGTATTTATTTATAACAAACTGAATAATTAACAATATTATGATTAATCATAAATATTGAACAAACGCAGATAATAATTTTAAATATATTGACTTTTTTAATTAGAAGATTCACGTCTTGAGTAAAAACTTCCAACCTAAATTTCTTTTATGAACAATATCTGGCAAAGTCCATCAAATATTTTCTGTTATTTGATTTTTTTCACTTACGCCTATACTTTTGATCCATCTTCTTAAAGGGTCAATGGAAAACTCAAAATATTCAATTTCTCCTTTAAACTTTTGTCTTATTGTTTTCAATGTTACATATTGTTTTTTGCGTACATAGAGTAAATTGTGTCCCAAATTATATTTTTTAAATATGTTATAACTTTGGCTTTCGCGGTCTTATGCTTGAAAGACAATCCTGGTCTTATTTTATGCCATTCTTCTTTATAATTCCGATCGTTGTTGGGCTCAATTTTGTTGCAGCTGCGGCTCGCTGTATTACATTCCCAATTTAAAGTGCGATTCCTTTTCGGTTGAAAAAAAGCCAAGACTATTAAAATTATCAGCTGCGATTGTTGATTATACCTATTATATCTTTTTCTCAAAATTATTCAATACTTTTCAAAATAACTTTTGACAGCAAATGTCCTTTATTGACAGTACCGTATACTTCACATAACCAAAAATGTAAAAAATAAATAATCATCGGACGCCAATTTTTTCAAAAGTTTGTTGTCCCTGCTGTTTGGAATATACTAAACAAAGATAAACAATATGACGTCATTACAAATGGGGTATAATTTCGACTTTTCATGAAGTAGCTTACTTTTTTATTATTTTAATTTTACCCACTTTTTGCTTAGGTGAATGAAAACATTGTATTTTGTCCCAACATTGAAACACCCTGTGGAGAAAATAAGGTAGCTGATTTTGTTTAAAAGTCCTTTCGTATATTCTTGACGGTATTTTTAGTTTTTTTTTAACTATCCATTTTTTTTTTGTCTTTTAAGAGCCATACAATTTTAAATAGACAAAAACTCTGATTTTAAGGTTCCTTTATTTAAAAAAATTAAACCCACCTAAATTATTTAAAAACACGTTAACCTAGTTTATGGAGGGTTTGTTCCCAATTCCTGCGCCGGTGCCAACCTTAACTTTGGCAAATTTTATTAAGATCTGGGCTGCATACTGGCAATTCCATCTTCTTAATCTAATCTTATTTGGATACTTATTCAACACTGGCGTTATCTTGCATCAATATAAATTGGGTCTCAAAAAAGGGCGCAAATGAAACTACCACATCTTAAAGAATGTCTTCAGTGTAACGATGTGCAATTAAAATTTATTGAAATTAGAGCTTCACTTTCAACGTCACCTCCGTTTAATTTTTATGGTCGTGCCAGTCGTTACATCCAGTTTTTATAAATACACTAAATTTTAAGTGTTTTTCTACATCTGTGCAGTTCCTGCAAGAAAAGAGATAATTGGATAATTTAAAAACTCAGCGATACCTCCAAGACTTTTAAAAAAGACTTTTAAAAAAAATTAGCTACCTCATTTTTTCCACAAGGTTTTTTAGAGTTAGTACAAAATTCAACTCTTCCATTCACCCACGTACCCCCTAAGCAGAAAGTGAGTATTACCTGAATAATAAAAAACTAATGTGCAAATCGGATTACAAGTAATAAAGTTGACAAACATCTGCTAATTCATTAAAAACACTTTAAGTTTAAAAAAATAAACTTGTCAAACAAACAATAAAAACAGACATAGAGGAATAATCGAAAAGATTATAAAGTATCAGATAACACTGTTCTGAACGAAAAGCCTCTTCGCCAAACACATACTTTATTTTGATAATTCCTACCCATTTAACCCTAACACCGACCTTTAAATTGTCGTATCACATAACGAAGTTCAGAGAGTACCAACAATATAGCAATATGGGTTACGACGTTGTAAAGTCTACGTTTTCTCTTTGTCTAAGAAAATTGTGCACAATCTGGCAATACTGCGTGGGGGGTGTCTATCCCCCATTTACGAAGTGTCAACCCCCTAGTGCTTTAAATGTAAAAGATACCCATTAAACCCCATGTAATTCCGGATTTCATTGTACCCCATAGTCGCCGGAGGGACAGCTACTTATTGAAGAGCCCATGTATACAAAAATCGTTTTCGATACTCTTGATTCCCGATGTTTTAATAAATTACTAGATGTTCGAAACAGGTATAAAAGCAGCCAGCCGTTAGTCGAAGGATCAGCATTACGATTTAGCAGTGGTTATATGAGCGATGCCGTTGCGAACCATCCGAACAGTTTTTGTTAAAAGGTGACACTGAAAGCTCAGCGAAAGACCTAGAGCTCACTTGCAGCAGCAAACTAGCAGGATGGCTACGGGGTACTCACACATCTATGAATTTTGAAATGCTAATGATTTGGCGTGAGCCTTAGAATCATGTTGATGATTGTTACTTTTGCTTAACAAAAATTCTGATATTTTCTAGTTAAAGCAAGCATAAAATAGTGTATCCTAATATCCCCTTAGCCATTAGAGCTGTACCTCATGACTCTTCTAGCATACCTGTGACTTCACAAAATAATGTTGTTTTTTATGCGAATGGAACAGCAAAGCCAGAAACCAACAATATTTAGTTAAAGATTGACTGTTACGTGAAAACATTGTGCCCTTTTAATAAAACTGAACAACCAGGTTGTAAAGTCATTATTGAATTGGCATTAATTGTTTTGCGATTTTGGATCAATATTTTTACATTCTATTGTAATAGGTGTTTTATCTGTTACCGCTAGTAACCAAGTATAATTACTAAATAATTGTATTTTGGAATCTTGTGCGTAGTCTAAAATCATTTGGTAATTTTTGAGAAGTCCTAGAAATTTTTGAGTTTTTAAAAGTTGAGCTTTACATATGGAATATGTGAATATCTTTTGGAATCAATTGAATAAGAACACAAATATTTACATAGTTTTATGTTAATCATTAGTTTCTTGAAATTGTCAATATTCGATAGTGGTATAAATTGATCGGAATCTTCACTTTTCGCAATGAATTTTTGTATAGTGGGTAATATATGGTGTAATTTTGTTCTATTATCTTAAATGGTAATTGGGTAAAGTGGGTATTGACTTCAGAGTTGAAGCTCTGTTAGAGGAATATTTAACACAAAAGTAAGTTGTAAAACAGTTTAAAATGCAGATAACTATATGCTATCCAAATGTGAAGCGACTTATGCTTTCTAGGAGCAAAGGGAAAATTATTTCTTCTTAATTTTTGCGCAATTGTATGTTCCACAGAAACTAAATCTTTAGAGGTTATAATAGACATATAAATAAAATTTATTTTTGCGAAAGTAATACCATTTAAAATTTCGTTTAATTGATTTTTAATACAAAAATAAGATTCTGTTAATTGATCAAATATTTTATTTAATTCTAATTTGGCTTCCATAGCCGTAGTTCATCGTATAAATCATGTATACTGGCTTCGATTTTGTTTAAATTGTCAATTAACGTTTTTTCGTCGATCTAGAATTTCCTGAGTGTTTCATTAAAATTTTAAATAGCCGATGTAGTGACCGGTATTTACTTTTTTAATAATCTCCGTCATTGGAGTGTACATCACTGGTGATGAATTTCCATACACTGCCTGCGGCATTAACTAAACCTTTACGTTTACGGAGTTTTATTAAAACATCAAAATCTACTTCGTTAAATTTATCTTCTATATCATCAAAAGTTTGGATCATTAAATTGATATGCGTTTGTAATTCACTACAAAAATTATAGATTGCGTAAGCTTTTATATTTATCATGCAAAATTCGATTATCATTTTCAAAAAGTTCTTTTAATCTACTTACATCCTGATAAACTAAAATAGTTTTTTTATTGTTTAATACCTTTAATGGTGTTTCTCGTTAATAATAAACGCCTACATTGTTTTCTATCGGTTTAATAGTATAGCGGTATCGCGTAGTTATATTTGCTTGATTTGTAAGTGTCAGTAATCTGAAAGAAAAAAGTTAATTAGCTTTTTATTATTAACTTAGATTCACTTTCCATGGCATTTTTATCGTCCGGCTTTATAATAATCTCGTCGTAATACGATTTTATACGATCATAGTGTTGCCGAATTTAAATGAATTTCTTATATTAGAAATGGACCAAAAGGTTTGGGTGCCAATTTGCTTTTAATTTGGGATTTTTCACGTAGACTCTGTTTTCTATTTTGTTATCTGATGGATCAAACTTTTTATGCAGCTGTGTATCAAAACGTTCTTTTACTTTTTCCTTATATAACTCTCACGTTAAGGTCTCTCATATTTTTTTAAATTATTATTTTTTTTTAATATATAAAATTTCAATTGGTCTACTAAAACAATGACCGAATAGTAATCTGTTTAGTTCTATGAGTTTTATTTAACGAGGTTTTAAAGCAAATGCACTCATAAGGTATAGTATTTTTTAAGATATAAGAAATTGATTAAAAGTCTCGACTGCTTCTGAATGCAGTAAAAACCCTCGAAATTAGCATTTATGGTACTATTAGGGTAGGTCGATCTATTTATCGCAACCGTCCGTACAAGGTCGTATTTCTACCTGACCGAAACTATTCTGTTGGCATGGCCATAAAGGACCAATTTTGAGGATTTTTATTGCAATCAAAGTTAATCGATATGTCTAGTCATTTTCTTATATCTAGAAAATACTATAAAAGTAGACAGAGATGCTTATTAGGGTTTTCAGACGTCATAACTTTTAGCATTTCTAAAAGTATTACATAAAATATTTCCACTAAACCGTTAGATTAAGGGTGGTTGACAATAGAAAATCTTAATTTAATCTCGTAAAGGACCTGTCTTTCAATAATTGTGTATAGTCTGTCTCAAAGAATACCGTGTTATCTCTTGCCTTCATTTATGGATTATACCTGCCGACAGCAATAAAACTGCGGATCGGTAGGTATTAAAGGACAGAACATAAGACATAAGGGAAGGACTTTAATAATATAAATATTTACAATTTATTGTTTATTTAGGTAGGTATAATCTAAAAATTACGATAAAAAATTAAATATATGCAAAGTTTTAATAAATTTATAACTGCATTATCTATACATAATTACATTTTTAATCTAAATATCTAAATCAAATTCTGTTTCACTATCAGAGTCATCATTGAGATTAATTACAATAGGATTTATGTTGTTTTGGAGACAAATGTAAGAGTCCTTAATTTTTATAATGTGCTGTAGTGAATTTTTCCAGCTCTCAACTGGTATGTTAGTAATTACATTTTTTATCAAATTTATAACACTGGGACTTAAAGTAGGTGTAAAATTTTCTGCTCTGATCTTTGATTTTACTTGGTTCCACAAATGCTCTATGGGGTTAAACATACAGTGATACGGAGGAAGCCGTAAGACAGTATGCCTGTTCAGCCAAATTATCACATACATATTGTTTTTTAATTGCATATGAAGTTAGGACTTACAAAAGATGCGTTTTTTGTAACAAAATTCAAAATAAATATCATTTTCTAACTATTATTCCTGGATTTCAGTTTTTGAACTTGATGAAGCTTGTGCTTTGTGTAGCAGACGGCTGTGGTAGCTTGCGTTATCCATGGCAATAACACTGTTGTTTGGAATATTTTTTAAAAGATAATTTTGAATCCAGTTTTCAAAAAGTTCTGCACGTGTATCCTCATAATATTCCAAGCTAGAATCTTTAATATTCTTTGCAGACAACAACAAGTAGTTTGGGACAAATCCGTCTTCTGAACCTGCGTTTATTATGGTAATGCGTTTTCCTTTATTTGAAGGTGCTTTCGTCTGACAGTTTTGACTGGAATCAACCCATCCTTTGGATACTGTATTGTGTGTATCGAACCATGTTTCATTAAGGTAAATTATGGATCCGTTTTCTAACCTATATATTTTAATTTCTTGAACGTAATTAAATTTCCCAGTGCGTAATCTGTGCGATTCCATTACTAATTGTTTTTTTTCTTTTTTGCGTTATTTAAATCCCATTTTACAAACAACTCTATGGAGGGTGGCGCGGCTAATATTTATAATGGTTTCGTCTTCGTCTAGCTTCTTTTTCAGTTTATCCAAGGTAGGAATAACTCCACTTTCATAAAGACAATATATTTTCCTCCTTATTAGGTCCTGATCACCATTGTCTATACGGTGAGATTGAAAATCACTACGTTTTTTCCTTTTGTTCAATTCTTCACTAATAATAATATCCCTTATCGATGATATTGGAGTTTTTGTAAGTAGACAGGTTTCTTTTAAAGCTTTTTGTTTAATTAGACCTCTACTGATTAAACTTTAATACACATTTTTCACAACCTCTTTTACATCTAATGACAAATGATTTTGACGCGACATAGTTATATTCCCGTAAAATAACTTTTTCGAAACGCACAGTACAAACGGTTATTCAACACTGCCACTAAATTATTAGCCAAAATATTTATATGCCTAATGGTTAATACTCAAGAAATACCTAGCCCACCCCTGCCCTTATAAACAAATGGGTTTACCCAATAACAATAGGTAATAAAATCGTTAAAGGTTTATTCGGGTATGGTCCGTCAAATGCCATAACGATATACTTAATAACATAATGCTGGAAATAAAGTAATAAAATATTTACAACTCATTTTGCGGATTTGTCAATAAGCAAATAAGCTGGAATAAAGTTTGCAAGTTCATCTCGTATTATAAGAACTTTATTGTTTTCCGGTATTTCGATTTAGTTTTTCCTCAAAATTTTATTCTTTGACAAATTTCACATTTTTTAATATAGTTTTCAACGCCTTTGCTTAAACCTGTGCAATAATATTTTTGTCTAATTTTTCGTATTGTTTCGTTTACACCTCTATGGAAATTTCTTCTTCCCTTATGGTATTGATCTATAAAAATCGGTTTTTAGTCGTCAGAGGGTGTGATAACAATGTTTTGACAAATTACAAGTTTTAAGTGTTTATCAGCAAAAATTAAACATAATTTGGCTAAAATCGATAATTCTACATTATTTTCGACGTAGTAAGTTTTGGAATCTGTTATTTCAGTTTGTGAGTTTATTAAAATTTTAAACAAAGTTTCGATCGCTTTTTTGAGGTCGAATGGTAATGTAATTATGTAATAATTTCTTTGTCAAAGTTAGGATGCTCCTGTATCGTCAATGATTTTATAATAAAGGTCTTTAAGTTTATCTTGTTAAAAAATTGTTATTATATTTTTATGATCTTTGCTTAAAAGTTGGTTATTGGAATATTTCATTTTTTAATAATTGATTTATGATTTGGTTTGATAAAGATGTCCGAATCTTTTAAATTCATTTTTTAGGGTTTGTGGAGATATAAGAGTTATTTCTTTTTGTTCCAAGTTTGTCGAGGAAACGTTTTCTTTCCATGCAGATGCAGAAGTGGATGGTTTTCTTTCTTTTTTTTTTTTTTATTAAAAGCTGTTATTCTTTAAAAATTGTTTATTCTGATTCTGCCTAAAGCATCCACATTTCTATTTATTATTCCGGGTTTGTAAATAATTTCGTAATCGTACTCATCTAATTTGAGTTGCCATCTTGCTAACCTGGTTCCTAGATCTTTGATTAAAAATAACCATCTTAAAGGTCGACGATTAGTTACTAATTTAAATTTTCTTTTATAAAGATTTGGGCAAAGCATGGAAAAGAGCTTGCGTTCAATAACACTATAACGACTTTCTACAGGACAAAGGGTTCTCGAAGCATAGGTAATCGAAAGATCCTTTCCTATAAGTCTTTGGGATAAAATGGCTTTCATGGAGCGTCTGTAGTTAAAACGAACCGTTTTTAAAATTTGGAAAAATTAAACTTTGTGCAGTTGTTAAATAATTCTTTAGCGTTTTAAAAGTTTTTTACAGTCTGTATTACAAGTGAAACAAATATTTTTTTTTTAGTAATTAGGTTAAAGGTTTTAATATTTTTGCATAATTTGGGATAAATCTTCGGTAATAACCTGATAGTCCTAGAAATGATTTTATGTCTCTGGGTTTTTGTGGTTTCGGGAAGTCTTGTACTGCCCTTATTTTTTCGATGTTAGGTTTTACTCCGTCTTTAGTGATTAGATGTCCAAGATAAGCTACTTCTTTTCGTAAAAATTCGCATTTGTCAGGTGGGATTTTTAAATTTGGATTTCTTAGTCTAGTAAAGATCTCTTTGAGTCTAGAAAAATGTTTGTGAATTGTTTGACTGTAAACTATAATATCATTCATATAAACTGCGCATCTTTCGTTTTGTATACCCATGAGGATGTTGTCCATTCTTGTGGAGGGTGCATTTTTGAGTCCAAATGACATTCTTAGAAATTTATAGTGTCCGTTTTTGACTAAAAAGGCAGTTTTTGGAACATTTTATGGTTCTATGTTGATTTGATGGAATCCTGATGCTAAACCAAGTGTTGTAAAATATTGGGTTAATAATTGGTTTAAAAGGTCGGAAATATTCGGTAATGGGTACCTATCGTTCCCAGAAATATAATTTGAATTTCTTTAATTTATCACAACTCTATATTTTTGATTTCCAGAGGCAACTATTTTCTTTGGTACAACCCATACTGGGGATGACCGCGAAGAAAATAAAGGTAAGATAATTTTTTGATCTAACCTTTTATTGATTTGTAATTTTACTTTTTCTTCATGCACGTGGTACGGGTACCTTTATAAGTTTGTTTAAATTAATTTTTTCTGGTCTTAATCGAATATTTAGTTTTGCTTAAAAAGATTAAAGTGTCACCGTTCAAGTAAAATGTGTCCGAAAATTTCAAACATAAATTTATAATCATTTCTTGTTCTTCTTCGTTGAGATGCTGGGGTCTAAGTTCATAAGTCGTAATTCTTTCCCTATCATTTAAAAAAAATCGGTTTTCTTACACTTTTTTGTTTGCCAATAATATTGCTTTGGTATTTTTTAATTTATTAGTTTTTAATTAAAACATTTTGTCTGTCCGGGGTTCTAATGTTGATTTTCTAGGTATACGACATCGTTGGTATTTTCATTTGAAACAATCTTTTAAGATTCTCCAAGCCCAACCACTGAATTTACACGTTGACTTGGAGTGTATTGCCTGAGGTAAAGGAAAAGTAAAGAAAGCTAGTAGCTCAGCGCAACAATAATTTCTATTCGAGGTTGTATAACCCTTAGTGCTTTCGCTAAGAACTGTTTTGTACATATTTCTGGTCAGTTGCCACAGGCCACATACGCGTTGTTAAACTTACGCGAAATTAACACTATAAATTTCCGGGTAATATTCACATCTATACATAGTGTAAACGTTATTATTAACATTACTTAAAAATATTTTAAGTGTAGTAAAGCGCCCTCAAAGCAAAATTCTAGACTTTGGTTTTTGGCAACATCATGAAAACCGTCCAGAAAAAATTTGCTTGGAGTTTTGGGTGTCAAAAGGTCATAATAATACATCTTTTTTGTTTTTTTTTTTTGTATTAAAATGTTTATTCCCAGGTGTTATATACACTGGGGGTGAAACATTACTCTAAAATATCCTGGTTTCACCCTAAGATATGCTAGTTTTTATCATAGGGTCATAAGCGGCTTTCTGATAACCATTTTAGATGGGTATTTTTAAAATTTTTTTTTATTTTAACGAATTAGTGACATTTTTAAAGGATTAGGTTAAATGGTTTTGTAATGTTTATATTTTGGCATTATAATATTAACCAAATCGCCATTCTCATTTTTTAATGGTCAACAGGAGACGACTGAAAAACATAGTTTTTGTCGTACTGCCAGTCAGTTGTGGGCTCACGGAACTTTATATTCATTCTTTTAAAGGTAATTGTCTCGATAGTTGCGGCTACGCTAATTTTAACCAATTTTGGTATGCGGGGAATTTTTGGAGCGCTAATTACGAATCCGAAAAAATTTTTACTCGAAAATATTTTGTTTTTAAGATATCCATCATTAAACTTGAAAATTAAAAGCTAACCCCATTTTCACTATTCCTCCTTCTTTTTTTGTACAATTCTTAATTTTTACACTAAATTAGCACACAATATTTTTTTAAACACATTTTAATAACTTGTTTTTAGAATTATTTTATACCTTTTTTCAATTTCATTGCAAACCTTTACTTTTAAACGCCGCAACCATGTATACATCAAATTTTTTTTTAGCAAACATGGCCGCGACGTTTGAAAATAAAAATTCGAAATAAAATGGTGAGAAGGTGTAACCTAAATATAAAAACAAGTTTTTAAAAGGTGTTTATAAAATATTGTGTGCCAATTCAGTTTAAAAAACAAGAATTGTGTGCAAAAAGGAGGAGAATGTAGTGGAAATGGGGTTAGTTTGATTTTCAAGTTTGTTAATGAATATCTTAAAAACGAAACGTTTTTAACTAAAAAAATATCAACGCGCCAAAAAAATCTCGTATACTAAAGTTAGCTAAAATTAGCGTTGCTGCAACTTTTAAAGTTTTTGGACGCTACTATAACTAGTTGTTAGCCTTTTTGGGCCAAAGTGAATATCTCAGCAGGCATCTGCAATTGAATTTTTTTTAACTGAAAGCAGTGAAAAAACCCGCACCGGGTTCTTGCAACGGTGCTTTTTATATATGAAAACTAATTTTATTCCAATAAACGCTTTAAATTTAAAATTCTGTTTGATAAAATACTTCTATTGTATTCGGCGTAATGTCTTCGACCGGACCATCTTGCGTTTTCACCACTTATGTAAAACAGTCTCCTGATCTAAAATCAATCTTTCGGAAATAGTTTATTTCAATCAACGCTGACCATAGATTTTCTTAGTTAAAAAAAATACGGAAAAAATGTTTTACACAAAAGTTTTTGATGGTTGGACGTTTTCCCACTTTTGATATAAACTGATTTTGTATCAAATTTTTCAAAATGTTAATAAGTCATTATCACAAATTATTATGTAAAAATGAAATTAACGTCAAATGTAAATAACAACTAAAATGTCAACGTAGTTTCGTTTGTAGGATTTAAGCTTTTGTTTCATAGCCAACTGTGGTTAAAGTAATAAAGTTTAAATAAATCGCAAAGAAAACCAATATTATTTTTAATGTGTTATACCAAAGATAATACTACTACGAATAGACAGTTCATTTAAATGGGGCGTTTTGAATCAGTTCGGAGATATCAATGCTTCCGTAAATGCGAATAAAATTAAGTCGGTAACCCCTGCCCCAGCGAATCGAGGTATGAAACCATGTGCGACATTGTCAATATCTGTCGCTTGTACCTTATTCGGAACACGAAGTAGCGAAAGCGGGCGGCTAAACGAATTGTGTATTGTCTAGTCGCGTTTCATTACGCCAATAGTAAAGGCCTGCCGGCAACACTGTTTAACTTTCGTTCAAGGATAGCGCGAAAATCTCTCGATGGACATCGGCTCGCGTTAGCCAAAGTCCATTAGGGGTATCAAAAATATAGCATTGAATGGTTCATCTTATCCGTAGTAGTATTATCTTTGGTTATACTCAAAAAAATAATGTGATATGTTTTTAAATTAAAATTTAAAATTAAAAAAAATTAAATGAGGTCTGATAACTTTTTTACCTGGCCCCATATATTTATTCTAAAAACGCCCGATTATTTACCAATTATTATAAAGAAACTTGTGTTCATATTTTTTTTCTTCTCATTTAACTAAGAAGTCATTCTAAAATTGACAATATTTTGATTTTTCCCTGTATTTTTAAGCGAGCAAAAATTTTAAAACTTTGATTTTAACATCTAAAGTTTGACTTAAAAAGAGCACATGACGTGTGTGAAGTGTTTAAAATGGGAGATCCTCTACATAATATATTCATTTTAGATTTTATTGTGGCGAAATTTATAGTTTTTTTAAAATGCTGCTGTATTATAACTATATTTAAGTACATTGCAACAGGCTTCCCCCCTCCCGCCCTTGAAATGTGTCCCGTTTTACAGATTTTCTCAATTTTCAGAAAAACTACACTAGCTAGGACAAATTAGTCAAGGACTGAATTGTTAATTACTAAATTACCTACAAATAAGCTTTAACATTTATTTTGATATCAGTTATAGATTCCAAGGTATGCTGCGTCAAAGTTGACTGAAAATCTGCACTCTTCTGGAGTTTTGTTGAAGCAAGTAAGGTCCTGACACAGTATGCAGGAGGTGAAGCAACGCAATCCAACTTTTACACATCCATATCTTTTTTCGCATCCTTTTTTACAGCTACATTATACTATTTTAAGTATCGACTGGTGACTGGAGCTGGTGACTTTGTGGTATATACGGGGGATAAAAAGTTATTATTCTTTTTCCAGACCCAGTTTTCTGGGTGCAAAACGTTTCCTGGCCATAATTAAACTTGATGAAAAGTACGCATTGAATGCTGATGAGCTACGGCTGAAGAAGGTGGTAGTTTTAATATCATTACTGAATTCGTCATTAGACGAATATATCAGACCAATATATTTGTTAAAGTGGATGTACCGTAACTCGTTCAAACTTTTTTCGCTTTGCTTAGCCCCATACAAGGCAAGAATAAATCGTTCTCCTGCTTCTACTACTTGCTCGTATGTGGCATCTGGTTTATTGAAAATATTTATCGTACCTTGCGGGTCGTTTTTTTTTACTGAGCGGAGTAAACTGAACCTTTCCTTTGCCGTAGAATGCTGATGTAGTATCGCAACCACTTATAGCATGCAGAAAGGGGAACGATTCCCTGCAATTTTTGACTACATCAATACATGACTACATACTCTTCTTGACAGTTTCTTGGCCTTTTTTTTAGCAAGAATATATTTTTATTCAGTGAATCAAGACCCAGTAAAAGTACCAACAGATCTATATCTTGCCCAACCACTACGACATTTTAGATTTTTTCTTTTATTGCAGTGTTAACAATGAGCAAATCTGTGTCGTTATTAGCTGTTAATGTTCTTATCCTCTCGTGGTTCAGTCGGTTGCTAAGGTGCAAAATAAATATTTCTTTATTTTTAATATTGCTTAAGAAGCTTGCTTTTGTTTTCGTTATAAGACTGTGCTCATTAAATTAGATTTATGGAGACTTTTGGTCTAGCATTCGTCTTAATCTTTCTAAGCTTTTTGTACTTGTACAGTTTTCGCTGTAGCCGTCAAATATAACGAGCGTAAATATCAGAGTATGTGCCTTCTTTTGGTCAAATCACTCGATGGATCAGAGTATCGCCATTTAAAACGTAAAATCGATCGTTGTCCAGTGTCGGCTCAGGGACAGCAATAAAAACGTTCTAAAGAGCTGATTTTTTTATTTTTTTTTATCCCTTCATTTTCTTTAAACAATGAACGGAGAATGAACTGGACAAATAGCGGACGGTTACTAAGCGGTAGAAACGCACAAGCGACGGCGCTCTCTGCCAAGGGCGGCAATCTCACAAATCCCGAAAACACCTTTTTATATTTTTCCCAATAGTATCAGACTTCTAATGATTCCAATTAGATTAGAAGAAAGTTTTTACATCTCCTCTTACTCGTGTCGCTACCGGACACGAGTACAATATGTGTTCTGGTGTTCCTGTCTCCTGGAAAGTATGACGAGCAGACAATTAGATCCGTCATGCCCGCCTCTCCCGGTCTAGTGACGTGGGTAGCTACCAGGTCCTTGTTACAGGAACCAGATGTTTCTTCTGAGGCCGCATCTCCGGCCTTACCCTTTGAAAACGGTCCTATCCGCTTTCTGTTTAAAGCCAAGGAACCCTTTTTCCTATAAAGGCGGTTCTGTCCGCCTTCCGTTTGGATTCAGGGATCCGTTCCTAAGCACCTGTTTCTTCGGGATGGATTAGCCCTTCCCCATGAAACAGGCGCCGGTGACTTCAGGGGCACCTTTCGAAACGGATTCACCCGTTTCGGTGGGGGCACCTTTGTCTGCTTGTGACCTTGGGTGGCACCTCTCGAAACGGATATATCCGTTTCGGTCAGCGCACCTTTGTCACTTTTTTCCTATGAAAGCGGTTCTGTCCGCTTTCTGTTTGGAGCTAGGGAAGTAATATAACTAACCACAACTAACCACCACGGCAGAGCCCCGCATTACCGCAGTACCGTAAGCCTTGTGTTCATCTTAGCTTCGGATCCCGTTCCATATGCTAGCCAAAAAATTTGCCGATAACCAGCAACTCTAGCGGATGTTCCAAAAGATCCTACTGGGCCCAACCACGACAACGACGTGCGAACACAGCGGTGGGTGTAGGTAATTTAGTAATTAACAATTCAGTCCCTGACTAATTTGTCCTAGCTAGTGTAGTTTTTTCTGAAAATTGGGAAAATCTGTAAAACGGGACACATTTTAAGGGCGGGAGGGGGAAGCCGATTGCAGGGGGGCGGGAGAGTCGTGTATTTTAATGTACTCATAGATAGGTATACCACAGCAGTAATGAAATAAAATTATAAATACTGCCGTTTTGCCCATACATTGAAATCTAGAATCTGTATACTATACATAAAAGTCATTACCTGCAAGTTCAAGGTATAAAGAGTCTTTTTTATCTATCAGTTTCAAAAACTATTAATGTACCGACCTAAGTTGTGCATATGTAAAGTTTTTTTTCAGAGTGTGAAAAATAAATACGCAAATTACGCGATTTAACCTTTTTTGTTAGGAAACTCTCAGCTAATGAAACAAAAATAAAAATTGTATAGAAAATTACGTTAAGTAGTACCCTTCCGACAGAATTATTCACCAAAATTAAATTTAACCAAAGCAACAATATGTTATACCCACAATATAGCGTAGTATATTCAGATACAGTAAAACAGAACATCTGGGAATGATGTCGAATTTCTGTGTTAACAATTAAACCGCCATCCACATGAATGCATCAATCTCTGTTACGTAACTATGCGCTCGTAAAGTTTGCGATATGTCAGTGTTCTGTCGATCAAGCCATTTCAATTACTATTTAATATCTGGTAACAGGAAATTTAAAGTCTACAGAAACAGGCATTAGTTTTTTTTAACTCGGCGTTTACGGTATACAGGCAAAAGAATTAGATATAGAAGTGTGGTAAGCCACACACAGCAGCGTAGCTATCGGAGGGCTAGGCGCTGCAGTGCCCCGGGGCCCTTAAACTCATGGGGGCTCCTGGTGTCATTCGGCATGCCGGTCGTAGTTTTAAAAGTAACACGCGAGCTAGCCAATTAACTTGCACAATACTGGTGATATCGAGTGCTACTTTGCACGATACTCTTTTACCGCAAAAATATTCAAAATCCACAGTCAATCAAGCAAACCATTGAAACGCTCCCTTTATTGGACACATTCGCACTCTCACTTTATTGGACACACTCTTTGCACACATTCGCTTGGCAAATATGTGGCAAACAATAAAGAATTGAGTGACAAAAAAATAGCGAAATAATTATTTTCTTTCTTATGGTACTTACATTTTTTTTTTATTAGACATTTTTTTTCTAAATAGTTATCTTTTATTTTCTCTACTTTTCAAAAAGCGATAAAGGATACTAAAGGTCATGTTAATCTATTTCATCATCATACAAAATGGGATTAATAACTATGAAATGTATACGTATATTTTTTTAAATGGACCCCATTTGACTTGAATGCTATTTTAGTTAAGCGTAAAAACTAAATCTCTCTTAATATTAGGTACCCGAGTTTAAAAACAACAAGAATAAAAGATATGTTTTTTTTTTTAATATACTTTCTTTTTTTGTTGAAAGTCACTAAAAATAAGAGTAAAAATTATATATTTTTAACGAAGACTTTTTAACGAAAAGATAGACCACCCCCCTATTTACCCCCTAAGGGGATGAATTTTTAAACAAGATTTAAATGGGACCACTTTAGATCCTCCTGAGTTGAACAAAACCAGAGTCAGAAAAATTGACCTTTAAACTACGGAGTATAGTCAAACATACAAACAAAAAATAAATACGGGAAAATTAAAAACCTCCTCTTTTTTGGAAGTCGGATAAAAAATGGTTTTGTTTCTCATTATAAATAAATTACTTAGGTATCTCTTTTCCAAATGGCAATGATGGGTGTAACTTACCTCCATGTGGCCAGCCGGCGTGTTACATTCAAAAATACGAATGGACATCCCGAATGGCGATGCCGCGTTTTACTTACCTCCATGCCCCCCGGTGCTCTTAAGCGGTCTTTGAAATAGATAGATAAATATTTTAATCACATAAAGAATTTTCGACTTTTTAGCTCCTTGTCACGAAATCTCTAATAGCTTGAATTAAACTTGCAACAGGACTTTAAGTATGACACCTTATTTAAAAAAAAAAATCATTTTTAGGGAGCCCCTAACGAATAATCCTGCACCAAAAATCATGACAAGAAGTTTATATATCCTTCCTTTACAGTTGCTACAAAATAAAAAGTAGAACATAACTTGCAATAAAATGGTCAAAACATTAAAATATTAATTGGGAAGTTATCGGGTTTTAAAATAAAATGTTATTTTAATTAGCGCGTTATTAATTACAAGTATGACAGTATACATATCAAGTATGTTTTAGTACGAATTTCAAAGTAAAATGCAAATTTACTTCCCTACAAAACATCTCAAAGCAGAGTTACGCTTTCGATTTGTTTTTATCAAGACTTGTAACCTATGGTACTCTGAATTGCAGAGAATTTTTTTTTCACGTAATTACTTTAATTCAAATCAATATTAATATTATAATTTATTTATTTCTTTCATGTATTTGGGCAAACTACAGGGTGTCCTGATAAGGTCGTCCTCCGGCGATATCTCGAGAACCCTTCATCGAATAGCTTTCGGAAAAAAATATTTATGATAAAAGCAGCCTCGAGAAAAGGCTGGAAATTATTTTAAGGTTTCTAATTCCACGGCTAGAGGGCGTAAAATTAAGAACAAACTTGAAAACATGTATTATTTAAAAATGTGAAATATTAACTTATGTCGTTCATATTTTTCTCATAAACTATGTATAATTGGAAAACTTTTTTCTTTTAAGTGTGTTTTTCTAACCTATTATATGTAGGAAGGGGGAAGGAGCAAACGTTCTTTTAAAATAAATTAAATAACTTTTTTTCGGCATAGCCGATTTTAATAAACTAGGTCTCGTTTGAAAGAGCTTTTACCAGGGTTTAAAATAAAATATTGTAATAAATATATATTTTTTGAAGAACACTGATAAATAAAACTACTATGTTTTTTTACCACTAAAATATATTCACAATTATTGTTACTGCAGTTTCAACTCACAGAGTCATTTTCAAACAAAAATCATTTTTGAGTCTGAAAAAGACTTTTGTTTGAAAATGACTCTATGAGTTGAAACTGCAGTAACAATAATTGTGAATATATTTTACTGGTAAAAAAAACGTAGTATAGTCGGGTCTACTCTAATAATAACATAAATGCAATATGAATTAATCCACAAAAACTGTGGCTGCAAAAATGTTGTGTTAATTCAATATGGCGGACAATGCAACAGCTGATTTTTTAAGATGCAGGTTAAACCATGCATTAAAAAAGGTTCAAAACTTGATGTTATATTATGTCAAATAAGATAGAGGTTCAAAAACATGAAAGATTTAGTTAAAAATACGTTCTGATAAAAAATGTTGTTTTTTCTAATACCTACCCTTGTTTTCAACTTTAAATTAATGTATTTTTGGTTTTTTGGTAATAAATTACCTAGCAGAATGGTTAATACTCATTAAATTGATTTTTCACATAATTTTTTTAAAATAAAACACTCATTTTTAAATAAAACACTTTTATTTTAACAAATAAAGCTTGAAGTACCATGACAATTTGATAAACTAATATACCTCATCACCATCATTGTCATCGTCAGAATCCTCATTATTTAAATTAATAATGAGTGGTTCAACGATGACGTCTTAAATTTTTTCTCGGCTCCACCAATTTTTAATAAGTTCATCGGTATGAGCCACTCATTTTCTCCAATATTCTTCATTTATTTGATGCAGCGCACATTCCCACACCATTTGCACTTCACTGTTTTTTAATCCACCCCCAACCCGATTGTCATATTCACGTTTTGCGCCTGCCCATATTAGCTCAATTGCATTAAACTGGCAATGATACGGTGGCAGGCAAAAAACTTCGTGACCATTTCTCCTTAATATTACATCCACTGCATACTCCTTTGGTCGTTGAAATTTCCTCGCAAGTTCCAGAAGTTTCGTTTTTAGCATATTTGGCAAAGGATGTTCTTTTTGGAGCCATTCAAAAATTTCGCTTTTTTTCCAAAGAGATGTTGGTTGTTTATTTAGGACCCGGGAGTGAGAGGGAGCATTATCTAAAACTAATTTTAATTTTTATTAGTAAATTAATAAAAACCTTACATAATAAGAACCATAAACTATGAGAAGTAATCATTTGGTGATGCGTATGAGTAGAAAAGAATAATAAAAGTGATTTCTCATTTTAAAAATTTTGAAGAAAAAAGGATATCAAATAAACCAGATTAAAAAGGTTTAAACAATACAGGATGTTTTATTATTATTGAAAAAAAAAATTAAAACTTAAAAATAAAAATAAAAGTTCCTATCAACCTATGTCCGGAAATGTTTCGTTTCAGTACCAGCGTGTTAAAGTTTTATTTTTATTTTTGTTTTTTCTGAACAATTTTTTGAAACTATGCCGATACTATAATTTATTTTGTAGTCATGAGGAGCATTGAATAGTGAAATCATATTTAAATTAATACAGCTGATGATTATATCCCGAATGCAAAAGGTTCAAATCTGATGCATTGATTATTGTAAATCCAAATATTTCGAAAATGTTGGCTCGTAGCGACTGCTACTAGGAAACCTTTTTTACATGAGGATGATATAGAAATGTATTTTTTGCTTAAAAATTTAATTCAAGCAAGCGTAAAAAAGTTATGACGCATCAAAAGTATAAAAAACCGTGTAGGAGCGCCCCCTACAAGTGGGAGCCCTACTAATATTAAATTCGGATTTCACATGTCAAAAAACCCCCAAATACCAATTTTAATTAAAATATCGGGGTATAATTTTAAAAACTATAAAGAAAAAACAAAATAAAAAATAGAAGGTTAACACCCTGTATCACATATTTAACCAGATTAAGTTAAATCTACGAAATAAAGCATTTCCGGACATAGGTTTATCGGAACATTTATTTTTATTTTTAAGTAAGGAAACCCTTGCTGAAATTATTAGCAATAATAATGATACGCCCTGTTTAAAAGTTAATGTCTTGATACCTTTTTGGGTCTATATTTAGTGGCACTATGATTTTTTTTAAATGGGAAACTATTAGCATTATTTGTTCACATCTCCTACATGGTCCCGAAATTATGTTTTACATGCTTACCGGGTACCCTGTACATTACTCACCAATTAAAGACGGTCCTTCCAAATTTGGTATTAATCGTTCCTCAAGCCACTTTTCAAATAAACTACTGTCCATATTATCGTGGTAGTCCAAGCTTTTGGTAGTTGACGAAAAAATCAAACTTGCTCCAGGTACAAAACCTTTTGAAGATCCGGCGTGCAAAATTATAAATCTCGTACCAGAGCCACAGCTCTTTTTTCTTTTTACACTTCTTGGTGAATCATCTTGCCACGATTTGCTTCCGCTTCCGTTTAAAAATATCCAGGTCTTATCCAAAAAAACTGCATCCCCAAATTGTGAAGTGTGATTCTCCATATATTTTTTCAAAAATTGCAGGCGCTAACTAGCAATTTCTGGTTTCTCGCATAAGTATCTCCTATTACAGTCCTTTCTGTAGCGAAAACCTAATTTTTTCACTAATTTAGACAATGAATTTCGCCCAATATCCAAAACACCCCGTTCCTTCAAAACGTCTTTTAGAGATTTTAACGTTACAGGAAATTTCTTTGCATATAAATTATAAATTGTATCACGTACATCCATTTTCTGGGTTTCACGTAGATCCTCAGTTTTTGGCTTTTTTCGTTTACGTTTTTCAGCTTTCTTTGGCACTACATTTGCGTTTTTCTTCCGAATAATATTTCTAACAGAACTGTAGCTAATTCCTAAAGCTTCTGATACTTTCAGCAACCTATCTTCGGTGGTTATTGCCATATCGTCGTGTCGGGTAAAATAGTTGGTAAGATTTATTACCATTTGCTTCGCTTGTTGGTTTAAAAACCCAGAAAAACGTTTTTTGCTTTCCATATTTTTTCCAAAAAACTTCAAAAAGACTGACAACTAATTGACAACCAAATAACAATAATACGATCATAATTTTTTTAGGAACTAAGAAAAATAGGAAAACCCATTGTTTGATTGCCACTGGAAAACAGCATGTTTTCCTTCTTTATCTTATGTAAAGCTCATAAGTCCATCGTTTTTAACAAACGTGGGCAACTACTTGAACATGCCTCACACATGAATGTTAGTAACAACAATTCATAAGTTTGTCGAAGGTTGAGTGGTAGTTGTCTTTATTAGAGTAAACTTGACTATAGTTTTATTTATCAGTGTTCTTCATGATGATTAATTACCACATAGTAACGGCTAATAGCATCCATTTTTTTATATATTTTTTGTTTTATCCCTGGAGACTGATTTGTGTTAAAATTATAAATTTTGTCAATTTTTTCGAAAAACTTAAATACTATGGTATTAATATTATAGGTCCATTAAAAAGAGCATAAAATGGTAAAGAAACTGGTGAAATCCGCATTTTGATATCTCAATTAATTTTAAGCTATCAGATAAAGAACGCGGCGTTTTTATCAAGAGTGCCGGGACGTCAAGAATCACAGAAAACAGAGACGTCCAAAATGTCTAGTGCTTTGTTTGTCAAACCTAATAATTTTAAATTTATAGTTCCTGTTTATCATAGTGTATCGTTATTATTATTAGTAATAGTGTTGTTAGTCGTTATTGAGTAATTTTAAAATATGTCTTATTCTACCACCGAAGCATACGATAGCATCGCGGTTCATTTTTAAAATGTCTCTATTGCTGCAAGACAATATGCCATAAGCGTAAGATATGCCGAAAGATGGGATTTTAATAAAAAAAAATGTTTAGACGTTTGGCAACCTGTTTAAGAGAAACTGGAAATGTGCATTCTACTCCAGCACAATGAAGATATAATTAGCCAGAACTCGAAGATAATAATAAATCAGCTATTATTATCCACCAGCCGTGTAATAATAAATGCTGTAATTAAATTGATGATAAAAAAATAATAAGGGTAGTATTTAATATTCGTAAAAAAACAAAAGGTTTTTGTTATCATGGCAATCTCAACATCTGACAACTTAACATAGAAAAGAATACAGATAATGCAGTTTTTCGGCAATAAGTCGAGAATTAATTAAGATATCGAAATGCGTTTTTTACCAGTTTTTTGACTTTTTTATGCTCTTTTTAATGGGCCCATAATAATAATACCATTGTATTTAAATTTTTCGAAAAATTTATAACTTTGACACAAATCAGTCTCTAGGGATAAAACAAAAAAATAAATTAATTATTCCAATGTTTATCTTAAGCCCTGATAAAAGCTATTTAAAACGAGACCTAGTTTATCAAGATCGGTTAAGCTGACAAAAAGTTATTAATTTTTTTTCAAATGTACATTCGCTCCTCCCCTCCCTATATTTGACAGATTGGAGAAAAACGCTTAAAAGAAAAAAGTTTTCTTATTTTACATAGTTTGTGACAAATCTATCAACAACATAAGTTAATATGGCATATTTTTAAAAATCCGTGTTTTTAATTTGGTTGTAGTTTAACGCCCTCTAGCAGCGGAATTAGAAACTTGAAAATAATTTCTAGCATTTTCTCGAGGCCAGTTTAACCACAAATATTTTTTTCCGAAAGCTATGCGATGAACGGTTTCCGAGATATGGCCGGAGGGCGACCTTATCAGAACACCCTGTATGTGCAAATATTTCCAGATTACGTTAGGGTTTACTTTACTTTACTAAAGCCTAAAATCAGGTAACTCTGCATTTTTAAAGTAGTTACCTTAACTACCCGGGGCCCTTGGTTACGTAACTACGCTACTGGCCACAGGGTTCTAGTGCACCAAGTATAGGCATCTAATGGTGAAAGGTCCAGTCTTTATTCATAAAAGCGTAAGGTCACTCATTTATTCATTTATATATTTATCTGTACAGGGTCTTTGATTATATTTACGTGGCTTCTGGAGCCTTTATTTTGAAAGACAGACAAAAATGTTTTAAATAAAAGTGGTAGGTTTTTTTCCATATTATCTTTTGAAATTATCAGTAAAAAAATATCGCAATAAAAAATGGAAAAATATAGGCAACTTTAACTTTTTTAAATGAAACACCCTGTATATTATGCGCTACAATAAAAGATCTTTTTTTTTTGATTTCAAATATATATACATTGATGATATTTAGATAAACAATTTTTGAGATATTTAAGCCTAAAATATAAATAAATTGAAAAAAATCATATTAGTATCAAGAATGCTATGAAAACAATAAAATTGTTTTAATAAATATGACGTATTGATATTGTAAAAAGTTGAAATTTATCATTTTAACTATTAAAAGTAGTTTGTATTGCTTTTTTGTCGATGGGCTATTCAGAAGAACAAAAAATCTCTATTATGCGTCTTTTTATGGTAACAATAATAATGTGACGACAGTGCAAAGGAAATATAACTTATTATATTCTTAACAACGGGTACCATCTATAGATACTATTAAATACATAGTAAGAAAGTTTATTAAACGAAAAAGCTTTAAAATAAAGATAAGCACTGCAGCACGACATGAAAACAAGGTTTTGGATATCCTCGTTTTTTCAGGATGATTATTATACTTTTTCTATTGGACTTGCACTAACTACATTTAATAATTTTAGAAAATCCTGAAATATTAATCTTGGATGCGGCATCTGAACTTAATTAAACAGATTATAAAATTTATTCAACCTTAAAATTTTACAAATTGCATCCTTATAAATTTATGTCCGTTCAGAACCTTCCTGAACAAAACATGCAGGACCTAAGTATGCATTGGAAATAGCTAGGTTTATGCAGCAGGATCAGAGTTTTTAACTAAAACTCTATTCACCGACAAGTCTTTCTTCACTTTAGCAGGAATGTTTAATCACAAAAATAAACATTATGGGTTCAGAGAAAACCCTTACCAAATTCAGCAACATAAAAATTTTATTGTTTCCATGGCTTTCTTGATACTAATATGAAACTTTTTTGTAATTTAATAATAATTTAACCTAAAATGTCTTAAAAATGGTTCATCCAAATATCATCAATGTATATATATATATATATATATATATATATATATATATATATATATATATATATATATATATATATATATATATATATATATATATATATATATATATATATATATATATATATATATATATTTAAAATCAGAAAAAAAAGATCTTTCATTGTAGCGCATAATATACAGGGTGTTAAATTTAAAAAAGTTGAAGTTGCCTATATTTTTCCAATTTTTATTGATATATTTTTTTACTGATAATTTCAAAAGATAATATGGAAAAAATCCGTCCATTTTTTATATAAAATATTTTTTTTCTCTCTTTAATAATAAAGGCCCCAGAAGCCACGTAAATATAATCAAAGACCCTGTACACTGAATAATAATAAAACCTTAAAAACTACTTGACCTATAAAGGCTAAGCTTCTCATTGAGATTTTTTTCTCCTTTTGCTTCCACATATGTTACGTGTTCTATTAGCAGATTATATTCTGCGGGACCACGTGACATAAAAATCTACTCGTTCCGTTCTCATCCAAGATGCTGAACTTGGTCAAAGATGAAATTTGGCACGGAGATAGATTATGAGTAGGAGACGTTAACTAAGAAACGATTTTGGGCAACTCTCTCCTTCTCCTTAAGATGTAGAATCGGGGGTTAAAGTTTGTATGGAACTTCATCATTTATAAAATTTTAAGTACAACAATTGGTTTGTAGATTATGATTACAATTACAAATAATTTGTTTTGACAATTTTGAAATAACTACCCTCGGGGGGTTAAAACCGGAGTGAAAGTTTGTATAAAAAAATCGTAATTTTTATGGTTGTAAATATGGCAGTTGGTAGTTTGGCTTCTTATTAGTCCGAAAAATAGAAAGTAGTGGTATATTTGGAACTTCCTTTTCTATAGAGTTAAAAGGGGTATAAAGATTTCAATGAGACATTTGTCATTTCTGGATTAAGAGACATGAAAATCTGTAAGCTGGCTATTGATTACGATTAAAACTGATTTGTTTTAACATTTTTGGAATTCTATCCCTTGGGGTGATAAGATTTTATAAAAAAAGTCGTCATTTAAATGTTTTAATATGGAAGTTATTAATTAGGCTTTTGGATACCCAAAACAAAGTGGTACAATTTATAAAACTTTATTGACTGATGGATTAAAAAAAGTATAAATTTATAAGAAAAATTCATTATTTTTAGACTTAAAATTACACAGGCACATAAAAATAATAAAGTGGTCTTTGCATTTGAATAGACCCATCCATATATATGTACTTTAATGCGGTAAATCCGAATCCGAGGTCCGTTTGGCTCATACAACCCAAAAATTTTGAGAAGATTGCAAAAAACTGCTATAAATGGTTAAAAATTTTAGTTGAGTTCAATAAAAACGATTTTTTTAAACTCGATTAAGTATATTTCTTATGTATTTTGATACGCTGAATCTAAATGTGAAGTTCGTTTGGCTGTACAACCTTCAAATTTGAAGTAAATTAAAGAAAAAGAAGAAAATAAAACTAAAAATGGCTGAAAATTGCGGAAACATTGCAGTTATGAAAATGAAAAAAATGTTCTTAAGCAAGATTAACCATGTTTCTTATGAATTTCGATACGCTTAATCTAAGTACAAAGTCCGTCTGGCTGTACATACAAATTTACATACTTAATCAAGTTCAATTATTTTTTTATTACTGTTATTTTTTGCAGTTTTTAGAAGTTTTTCGCAATCTACTCAAAGTTTGGAGGATGTACGGGCCAAAGGAATTTCGAATTTAGATTCAGCATTTTGAAATACCTAAGAGAAGCATACTTGATCAAGTCTAATAAAAAAAAAAACGTTTTCATAACTGCAATTTTTAGCCATTTTCAGGATTTTTTTTTGCAATTTAGCGTATCGAAATACATAAGAAACATACTTGATAGAGTTTAATAAAAAAAAGGTTTTTATTGAACTCAACTGAAATTTTTAACCATTTTAGCAGTTTTTCGCAATTTACTCAAAATTTTGAGAGTGCATGGGCCAAACCGACCTCGGATTTGGATTCAGCGCATCAAAATACATATAGATGGATTGGTCTGGTCAAATGCACAGAGCACTTTATTTTGTTTTTGTGCTGGTGTTATAAAAATACAATTATTCTATTAATAATTGTCATTTTTTAGAAGAAGAAATTATTTTAATGTAGATTTAAAGACTGTTTATAAAGACATATTATGTACTTACCTATTTACACACGCCACTTATACAAAAAAATATTAACAAATGAAATACGATAAAATAAAAATGGCCGTCAACTAAAAGCCAGCGAATTTAAAGGTTTTGCGTTACTATAGGCATTTAAAAAAATTTTGCGTAAAATTTCTTTTAATGCAACTTTTCTATCTGCGCACTTGCACTTTATTCTTTAAAAATAACTGCAATTTTTGTATGCAAGAAGAATACGACAGGTGCTATTTTTCTTGCTGTATTGCGTATTTTAACAAATATTTTAGGGATTTTCAAGCTATCAACCTTAAAAAATTTGAGAAAAACGCTTGAAGCTGTAAAATTTAATTTCTTTTTGCGCAGTTTTTCATATAAAATTGATATATACATGGCGAATCCTGTAGGTGGTATGACGTCATTGATTTTTTTAATGGCAACTTTTATTTTATATAACGCAAGTTTAAAGAACACCTTTTTTTACATCCGGCAGGATAATTTTAAGATTAAATTAAAAAAAAAAACAAAAAAAAACGCGTTTGAAATTTTAAAATTCCAATTTTGATGGAAATAAAAGCTTCAAAAACAACTATATTAAATGCTCAAATTTAGCACCGTCGCGTCGGCTGCTCAATAAGCTAAGACTATCTATAAAATTTATTTTGAACATTTCTGATAACTTCAGGAGGTAAAAGTTATATTTCGTGAGGATTTTTTCTTTAAATTCTCTGGCTTTCTAACGTACATTTTACTTTTCGAGTATCCCTACGAAAAGTAATTCAGTGATGTTAAATCTGGACCTATTGACATAGCCATTTAAGAAAAAGGTAGTCTTGTCAAAAAATATTATGTATAAATCAAATTTAAAAAAGTTTTGCGGCATCAAGAATTGATCTCGCGTGATGTAGATTTGTCTTTCTTTTTTTTTAAAGCCATTTATTATTTTAATGTGTCCGCCTCCCTATTCATTCGGCTGTTTAACCCGTAAAATATTTATATTTTTGCATTTTAAAATATAGCTCGGCAGCAGGGTCCCTTTTTAACATAATTTCAAAAGTTCATTTAAAAAGATTTACCTGCTTTGATAAGCCTGATAAAAAATTAATTTTTTTCTTTATTTTCTAAAACTCTAAAGTTCAAAAAAACTGTTTAATCTTGAATTAATGAATTTTGATGAAATATCGATAATTATCGATAGTACCAACTATCGATAGTTCCCGACTTTAAGAATACAGTTTATGTGTAGTTTGGTTCTTTGCTTCAAGTTGAACATCATTTTCCAATTTATTTCCAACAATATTCAATATTTTATTGACAGGAACATTTGTCAATAAACTAACAACATCAAAACTTACCAAGGTCTTATTTGGGTCTATGTCAATGTGTGTTAATTTTTCTAGGAAATGTTGGGAATTTTCAATGTATGAGTCAGTATTGTTTACTAAAGGATCTAAAATATTAAGTAGAAATTTTGCTAATGAATGCGTAGGTGATTTTTTTTGGTACTACATAAAAGTGTGTTTACTGTTATGAGGTGCCAGTGAAAATGCTTTTCTATCTGTAAAGTTGTTTTTATGTCTTTTTAAAATATTATATATTTGTTTTTTAATAGATTTAGTTGGATAAAAGTTTAATTTTTATATAATTATCATCAACTATTTACAAAGACATTGTGTTATTATCATACATATTACAGTCTATTATAACTGTTGCCTTACCTTCATCTGCAGGAATAATTTTTATCGTATTGTGTCTTTTTAATGATTGCTATGTTTTTTGTTTAACATTTGTTAAATTTTGTTTAATTTCAAAATGTTTTTCTAAAGCAATATTAGTTCTATTTTTACATTCACCTGGGAGTTCTTATTTTTAGATGAATGTTCTTGATTTTTTTGGCTTTTTTGAGGGTTTTTTTCTTTTTTTTTTTTGTTTGCAGGCGATCTGCAAGTTTATAGGGGTCAATAAGGCTGAGCAGCTTCAGTTCGTTATACCTCAGGACCTGAACCAAAGTGGTCCCATAAAAAAAAATAGGGCTCGGCACCTTTACTGAGAACTAGCGCTGGCAGCAGGGTTCTTTTTTAACATAATTTTAAAAGTTCATTTAAAAAGATTTACCTGCTTTAATAAGCCTGATAATTTTTTTTTTATTTTCTAAAACTCTAAAGTTCAAAAAAATTGTTTAATCTTGAATTAATCAAGTTTGATGAAATATCGAAAATTATCGATAGTGCCAACTATCGATAGTTCCCGACTTCTAGAATGCAGAGTAAGCGTATGCAGTTATTTTTAGCCAATCAGAATCGGGAACGACAAATCGACAAAACGTGGGTAAATTGATACAGCGTTGTATGATTGACAAAAAACAAAGATTTTAAATACTTAATAATATAATAAAAATACAGACTTTGTTATAAGTCACTTATAACTTAAAAAATTTGTTTATTTTATTATTTCAAATGTACGGATACGAAGTAAAGGACGAAATCATTAATTCTTTTTTAAATTGTATTTGATATTTTAAAGAGCAATTTTCTGCCTGCCTTTTTTAGTAATCTGACAACACGGCTTTAAATGTTTACACTTGCTTTAAAATAAATATAGTGCAGTCACTTAAGCAAAAAAAGGGACCAACCTCGAAATAAGAGATAATAAGCTGTTAACTTGTATACACCTTCCTTTTGGTATTCTAAAAGTTGTCTCAAAAGTCCCAAAAAATCCCGTGTCTGCTCCGTCAAGGTCAAAGGTCACAAAAATTAATTTTTTGCTATTATTTCTGTTTTTAAAGCTCCAGTGATGTTAACATTTATTCTAAAAGTAGAGCATAAAATTTGCTACAAATTTTGTTTCATTTTTTTATATGGCCAACCGTTTTGAAATAAATGGGCAGAGAGCCCGCACTGTTCAGCCATACTCACTCTAATGCAAGGTCAACCGTGAATATCAGTAAATAATACCTTGTATAAAGTTATTTAATCATTGAAATATCATTAAAAATAAATGATTTGTATTATTTATTAGTATTTGAATTATATTTCATAAAATTTGGCATATATTTAATTTATTTATTCAATAATAGATACTTACCTACTTTGTGTAATTAAAAACTCCTAAGACGAAAGACCTATTGGTTATCCTAATTTTATATTATTTATTAAAAGAAGATTGTAAGTAGAAATAAAACGAGTAAATATATTGTTAGTATATTAAAAACTGTCCTCTATAGCAATTATACTAAAATGGATTACGCAGCTTACTAGCGATATACAATGCTCCTAAATCTGAGGGAAATGTCGATCATCTTCGATATACTCAGTTCATAAAGTCTACAAAGCTGTTCAGTTGTTCAATCTTTCACCAACAAGTGCAGCAGCCCATCAGCATATAAATCATGTTTATTACCAGGTTCATTTTTGAGACATGATTTAGAACCCCAGGAATGGGGTTGGGTGCTGCAAATGAACTCCTGGAGCCAATAACAACAATAATACCATCCTCTCTTGAGGAATCACCTAATACACTATTTTGTAATTGTAAGTATGTATGTGGTGTACGCTGTGAATCCAGAAAATCGAGTTGCAATGCACTTTAGCTTATGACTAGCGTAATGGACAAGCTTTCCTTAATGATGTTTCATAACAAAGCGATTTTGAGAAAAAGAGTGCATTTGACCCGGAAATTCTTAAAGGCCTGAAAACAACGAATCAGGACAACGAAGATGACAACAATAAAACAAACATTTTCACATGCCCGAAAGATGACGATAATAAAAAGAAGAGGAAGAAGAAGAAGAAGGAGGGAAGAAAATCAATACTTCTGTTCTTTAATTAATTAAAGATTTATATGTCAAACGGCCGAGTGATGAATGCGTTGTTATAGTTAGCAATAGACTTAACAATGGGTTAGATTTAACAAAGAGGTAAAAATGAACACTCTTGGCAACAGTGCATAACCTAAATGTTAACTACTTGTCAAAAAATAATTTAGTTTAGGATTTCGCATTCAAAATCAAATAAACAAATTAAAAAAAAAACTATTACCTTGCATCGAATATGAAAAAAATTGTTGCGACACTTCTTCAAAAACAAGCAGCACAAGAGATGTCTCAAATGACCAATACTGTAGAACTCCTTTAAATTTAAGTTTTTAACAGGTTCTTTAATATAATTCATGGCTACTACACGGTAGGTAGATTCATCCAGAGTCTATTAATCTAAAGGGGTTATGACATCGTCGAGAATGGGGATAGCAAAAGTCCAAGACGTGAGGGTGTGAAAAGGGTCGCTTATGTTGGCGGCCCTGTCGGGTAACTCCAAAAGTTACTAGCATTCTCAGCTGTGGACAGAGTCGTGCCACAAGTCGAAGTTTTTATATGGGGTTATTTTTACAGTTGAAAATATTTGTGTACAGAGTTGATATTTTACTGGTTTTGACTTTTTTTTGCTATATTGTTTTTGGTAGTGTTTAGTCGTATAGTTTTAATTAGTCCTTAGTATGCAATAGACCAAAAAGTTGTGTTTCCCCTAAGGATTCTGTTATTTGCTCGAAGCATGTTAAAAAAAAAACGATTTTTATATGTCTTCCAGAAAAATTGCAAAAGCGGTGATTATGAGATTCTGATCAAAAAGGAAAAAGGCGATTAATAAAAGAAGGTAAGGTGAAAAATATGATATATCCTAATGCTATTACTAACAATTATTTTTTTATTGTAGCAGTTCCATTCAGTTTGCAATTACACCTCGGATAACACAAACACGGTTTTTAAGTCCACCAGTGACTCTTCACAACTCTGAATGTAGTTACACAGTTATTAGTAAGTAAATTGAAATTTTGGTGTGATTTTAATTATAGTTATTTGTTGTCAAGAAAGTAAATAGTCAATATTGACTTGCTTATACCTAGAACTGATCAGCTTTAGGTATATGCATTAATTTACCTTCAGAATGTGTATTTAATATTTTTTCCCATTATTTTGTACATTTATTAAGTTTGCGGTTGTTAGTTACATTCTTTAATTGTATTTAATTTTTTTTGGATACTTATCTATCAATTACTTAGTATATTATGTTGAAAAAGACATGTTTTAAAATATAATTTATATTTTTTAGATTTGCCTTTTACAAGTTTAAAATTAACTGATGTAAACCTACCTTGCACTGAAGAAGTTTTTGTTTAGATTGTGTAGTATGAAGTAGACTGCGAAGAACTTGTAAGTAAGTTAAACTTTCGAGTACCAAATAAGAACACGAGATCTAATTCTTTGTTTTATCTTGCAAGAGCTGCCAACAAACTATAAATGAAATTTTTGTGTTTGTATTAAGTAGGATTTTAATGCTTAAATGATTTTTATGTTTTAAAATATGAAATGTAGTATACCACAAAATATTATTAAGTAATACCATTAAGTACTGAGTTCTTTTCTTCCATGTCTATTTCAAAATGTAAAAATTTCAGTTGTATATTATTTAATTGTTGCAATTGTAAATGTATTGTAATGTTGTAGTTGTGAAACAAATAAAGTTTAGTTTTTTAGCAAAAAACCTGTTTTCACATTTTTTTACATAAAATAATTCATTTTATTGCCAAAGTGGAAAATTTTGCTATTATTCTGCAATATCAAGATGCTGTATGGTCCGTAAGTAAATAAATAACTAGTTTTTAAGAGTAACATAATTAGTTTTTAAAATAAAATAAATTAAGGATTAATAGACAAGTTTATAAATTTATGAAGTAATACAAAAACACCGTCATAAATTCCTATTTTTCTATGGCTTCCAGTATCTGATTTGGAGTTGGATATTTTGTAATCTTACAAAGATCTTTAAGATAGCTTGTAAAAACCCATTTCTGATCCTACATTTTTCAGAAAAGCTTCATTTCTGTCTTTTTTTTATAGGTATTTTTACGGCTTCGCTTAGACGATTTGGGAGTAAAATTTCCCCTTTTCGGCATCCCAACAGAGCAACACGTAGTGCAACTTTTTGCATCTTTTAGCAGTTTAGCTAGAGAGGCCCCGAACTTCCCGCTTTCTTGTTCCTTCATCCCTGGTTCCCAAACTATGGAACCTGCTACCTGCAGTTTAAGTCTCTTGTGAATAAACTCCCCCTTAAACACTTTACCCACCCCCCCTTCATCTAGGCCTCATCCTTCGCGGATGTTCCAAGATAAAAAAAAATTAAAAATCCCAAATTTTCTTTCTTGCTAAAAATTTTATAAACCCCTAATAGGGGTTTTGGGATTATTAAAAAAAAAGGGTTAATAATTCAATATCGTGTTTTAAAAAAAAGAGTAAGTACTCATAATTATAACAAATTAGCAATCATCGTATTTTCTAATTTTAATTTTTTTCTTTTTTTTAAAAATTTAATATAGTAGATACCATTGAAAAGGTACGCCATCGTCGTGTTGCCCTTTTTTAATTTTTTTAATTTAATAGTTTTTAATTAATTACATTTATATTTTTGAAATATAAATTTTGTTTTTTTGGATGAGTTTTTCGTTTCATTTCACACCACTGTCCGGCATAAAATCCAACATGGCCGAAATGGACCCTTTTTTTACGCCCCAAGAGTTTTTCAATATGGGGGATGTCAAACCCCCCTTTTAAATTAAAAACTCTGGATTCATCTTGACGAAACTTTGCTTTATTTTTTTAAAAAATTTTTTTTAATTTGTACATATCAGTAAAGCTATTTATTTTCAACAATTTTATTACTAGCTGCTCTTTATAATTTATAATCCAGTTTTTCCTTTTTAAAAAAAGGGGAAATCTAAAAATTTTTTTTAAATTTGTAGGTATAATTATATTTTTGTTTTTTCTTAGGTTAAAGGGGTTCCAAAGTTAAATGGTATTTAAAAAAAAACCGTTAAGACCCGATGTACTATACCTTGGTCGCATCCTTTGTCGAAATTGGAAAACGGCCGGGGTTAAAACGTCTAAAATTTTGCATTGAAAAAAAAAGATGTTCTTTTTAGAAACAGCGCATATAAAATAATCATTTTTAACGCACCAGAGAGAAGGGTTTAAGCCAAAGGTTTTGCGTTTCACATTTTAAATTTCCCTTTTTATTGTAAAACTCTGGGGGGGGGAAAAAAATTTTCCCAAAAGTAAAAGAATTTATCATCACAACCCACAAAAAATAGGATCTTAAAAGGTCAAATTCCAGTGAGAGAAAAAAATAAAAATTTTTTTCCCCTCGAGGTGGGGGTTGGGGGGGAAATTTTTCCCCGACTAATCAGAACCAAAAAAAAAGGTTGTATTTTTATTCGTCTTTTTTTTTTGATGGGAAATATGGCGGAAAATTATAATATTTAGTAATGCAAGCCGAAAAAAAAGGGATATTCCCAAATCTTAAATTTAAAAAATTTTTTATTTTTTGCGATGCAGAAAATTCCCCTTTTTTTGGGTTATGCAAGAACATGCGAATTTTTAATTTAATGTTAACCATATTTATAACTGTCCTATTTTTTTTTGTTGATAACAAAATTTTTAATTTTTTTAAACCAGTTCAATACCTACAGGGCGTAAAAAAAAACAAAAAAAGTACAACTCTTTCCCAGGGGTTGCCCGGGGG
>JAHBCN010009197.1:0-36067 GCA_019359885.1 Listronotus oregonensis | reverse complement strand
AACAAATTAGACGTCATAAATCATAGAAACAAACATATTATCTAAAATATACAAATACAAAAGGCAGATGTAAAACTTACTCCTCTAATTGGGCAAATCCAAAGAATTCCTTAAATGCCTCTTTAAGAGCCTTTTAAACGGTTTTACCGATTGAATAGTTTTTAGGCTCTCGGGAAGTCCGTTATAACTATTAAGACCCCTAAAGAAAAGTGAGTTTTGTGAGCGGAACTGAGAGACAATTGGAAAATGAAATGACAAAATGCAATTTATATTATAGATTGTGGTATCAAATGAAATACGATAAAATAATAATGATCAGTGGCAAGACGAGCGCTACGCTGCAAAGTGCGTGACGAAAGACGGAGCGCGGGGAGCGTGATGTAATGTGACGTAAGGAAGTGTAAAGGGAGCCAGAATTTTGATGGCAAACGTCGTTGACGCATGTATCAAATGTATGAAATTTTGCCGCAGGAACAGGGCAAAAACAGATAAAATCGCGTAGTCCACGCGGACAAAGCTGCAGGCGAAATGTTAGTGTACAGTGTAGCTCGAATTCGACGCTCATTATTGGGATTTCGGAAACAGTAAGAGATACAGGGTCGGTTAAATAAAGGCAAAGTTGCGCACTTTGATGCTCAATAAAACGCCGTTTTGCGTTTGAAAAAAATCCAAATACTTCCGAAGATATTCGAAAAAAAAAAGAAATTTTTAATTTTGGTTTCTATTGTTTTCTGGCTTAATTTATTGAGATAACTTAAAATGAAAAACACATTTTCATGGCCACCTTTTCTGCTCTATAACTCGGTATGATTAAATATCGAATCTGACGTTTCGACTTCTGGCGACCATCATCAACTTAATTTTTTTAAATACGGATCTGATTTTTTTCAATTTAATAAAAGCCTGTCATTACTCCTAATATACTTTATATCATTACTCTGATATTTACCGACGTTTCGTACAGAAAATTCCATCACCAGAATATTTTATATTTATTTAATGATAATACGGCCCTGAACTAAATTTTTTGGTGAGAAGGTAAAAAAAAGAATAAACTTATTACATTTTCGTAATGTTTTTATTGCAACTCATTGATATCTAATAGCGAAAATTACTTAATTAACAGAAACTTTCATAAATATTAAATATACAAAAAAGTAGACTTCTATTGATTAAATTATGTTTGTTTTTAAAATGGGTATCAAGATAGTATAGTAAAAATTGTTTATGTAAGCTAATTTGTTGTCTACTTTTTGTATTTTATGTTTAAATATTCATGAAAGTTTCTGTTAATAAAGTAATTTTCGATGTTAGATATCAATGATTTCCAATAAAAACATCACGAAAATGGAACAAGTTTTTCAGGGCCGTATTCTGGTTAAATAAATAATAAAAATTCTGGTGAAGGAATTTCCTGTACGAAACGTCGCAAATATCAAAGTAACGATATATAGTGTTTTAAAAGTAATGAAAGGATTTTATTAAATTAAAAAAAATCGGGTCCGTATTTAAAAAAAATAAGTTGATGATGGTCGCCAGAAGCCGAAACGTCAGATTCAATATTTAATCATTCTGAGTTATAGAGCAGAAAAAGTGGCCATAAAAATGTGTCTTTCATTTTAAGTTATCTAAAAAAATAAAGCCAGGAAACAATAGAAACTAGAATTGAAAATTTCGTTTTTTTTCGAATATCTTTAAAAGTATTTAGAATTTTTTAAATTGCAAAACGGCATTTTATTGAGCATTAAATTGCGTAACTTTGCCTTCATTTAACCGACCCTGTATCTCTTACGGTTTCCGAAATCCCAATGATGAGTGTCGAATTTGAGCCACCTATAGCATAAATAGATATATTTATATCAAAATAAAAAATACGTATTTTCTCTAGTTAACAAGAAAAAAGTGCCCTATTTTAAATCTAAAACTATTAAACGATACAAAGTTCAAAAGCAAAGAAAGAAAAAAGGAATCCAGTTAAAGTTGACATCGTTACTGAAAAAACTTTTCTTTTGTGACATATTGTCTCCGATTTTATTTTGCTTTTTCCATTTGGCTCCAGGGAGACGAAAACGCGCCACGATCATTTGTCATCATTTAGCCTTTGCTACACACCTCATATATTTATCCCTATTAAAGCATTTTCACATCGTTAGAAATAAATTAATATTGCGCCTAACTTTCTCTGGAAGATAATTACACATTAATAAATAATTTATTACACTCTGATGTTCTAAGAATATAAAGATGTTTTTGGACTTTAATTGTTTAAAGTTATTTTAAAAACAGTACGTTTTAACTGGTAAGTATCTCCAGTCATATTCAGGTGAAAAGTAATTAAGTTGCATGACTATAATAGTTAATTATTCAATGAGCATGAACTTATTATTGTTACATGTTTTTAATTACTGAACTTAAAGGATTTTATTTTACGAGATGTGTTTTGGTTTGAAGCCTTCAAAACACATCTTGTAAAATAAAATTCTTTAAGTTCAGTAATTAAAAATATGTAACAATAATAAGTATAGTACACAAGAATGCCAACTGTTTTTCACATAATGAAGTTATTTTCCACTTAAATGCAGGTAGCACCCTGAAAAAGAAAATAAAATTTTTCGAAAGCTTGGAGTATATTTATATACATATATATATATATATATATATATATATATATATATATATATATATATATATATATATATATATATATATATATATATATATATATAAATATATATATATATATATATATATATATATATATATATATATATATATATATATATATATATATATATATATATATATATATATATATATATATATATATATATATACAGATTGCTAAACTTTGTCTAGGAATAGGATTTCTGTGTAACTAAGAGAATAATTATTAGAAATATGTGATAGAAAAGAAGAAAGAAATGAAGCATACACATGTGTTGCCACGTTGTTTGGAGGGGAAAGTCAAAGCGCCGTTTGAAAACCTCGTGACAACGTTTTTATAAAGAGCGTAAAAGATTTTATTGTGTATCAGAGAAGACGGACAGACTCAGATGACGCAAAATTCCACCTTTCTTTGAAAGGCGGGACATCAAGTAGGCTGCCCTCTTCTTTGTGAATGTTGTCTCGCACCGCGCACCGTCGAAAATTCGCCAGCGCTTCTCAGTCAGCGTTGTGCTTGCTATTACAATTGTACTAGATCTATTACAATTAGAACTGGCTATTACGCTATTACTACAATAGCTAAAAATCCGAATAATCTATTACATTTTCATAAAAATCTGGTTTAATCAATAAACCCAACAACACAACAATCCAAACAATAAATAAATTAATATTTAATAAAAACGACTTAAAAATTTTGGTTTATGGGCCCTCTGAGTAGTGCGAGAGATCTCTATTCGATAAATAATGCACGCGGGATTCCGCCAGATTCCAGGGAATCACCGCGTCAATATTTTGTTTCTTGGGATTCACCGAGGTATCGAGTTTTTGATTCTTTTAATCTTTTTCTCCTATTTAAAGCTGCATTCAGCATTCAGTTATATCCGCTTCCTTTCCTTCAAAACTGCAGCCATGAAAGCCAAGGGAGAGTTTCCAGATTTTCTCGAAAATAGGCTTTTCCAAGGGTTTTTTGGGAAAAAAATTGTGTAAAAAGTGCCTTTTTGTTATAACAATGTAAATTTAGTGCAAGTTTGGTAATAAAGCATGGTAAAATTCAGTAAACAAAACCAATCCTAAAGATTGAAAAAAATGTAATCTAGTACAATCTAGTACATTTTTGGGAGCAATTTAGTACATTTGTTTTATGTCAAAAGCACAACGCTGTTCTCAGTATCTCAGTCTCAGTGTCTCATCAGACAGCGTGTGGGATCTAGCGCTTGCTTTAGGTTTTTTATTTTTATTACGTAAAGGGACCAAATTACTTGGCTAATCATTGTTATCTTTTAATGTTACTGTCAAGTAAATTAAAAGAAAACTCGATGTTTTACTATTCAAATTTTACATGCCTTCGGCGTAAAGATAAAAGGTAATATTCTTAAATAATAAAAACAAATTTCAAATAACTATTAAAAATAAAATGTAAATTCTTAAAAATAAAATAAAACGTAATTCTTAAAAATAAAATAAAATCTCAAATTCTTTAAAAAACTAGATTAAGTGCTCAAAGGCCTCCCTTGAGCTTCACAATAGCCTAGCCTATTGTAAAATTCTTGGCGTACTTTTTCAAATACGTTGGGAGGTATATTTTGACAGGTGTTCTGAATTTTGAGCCACAATTCCTCCAAAGTTGTCGCCCTTTCATGCTGATGTCCGAATATTATCTCTTTTAAATAACCCTATAAGAAAAAGTCATTGGGCGCTAAATCGGGAGATCTTGGTGGATATCTTATTGTGCCTCTGGTAGCAATAATTCTATCTGGAAAATGTGTATTTAAAAATTCGTGAACTGTTCCACTATTATGCGCCGGGCAACCGTCTTGTTGAAACCAAATGTCAGCTAGGTTGACATTTAAATTCCTCAGGGCCGGTAATATTTGTTCTTCTAGCAATTGTAAATAGCGTTGGCGATTTAAGTTGCATCTATAAAAATGGCCCTATAATAGTGTTACCCAAAATTCCCGCCCAAACATTGAGTTTTTGCGGATATTGGGTTCTTAAAGGTATACTCAAATGTTTATTTTCCTTCGACCAATACCGAACGACTGAAGGATTGTGGTGGCCGTGAAGAGAAAAAGACGTTTCATCCGAAAACAGAATATTCTGTAAAAACTGATCATTTCGATCAATTTTTTCTCTCATAGCTTCACAAAACTCCATTCGTCGAATTAGATCTTCCGGAAAAATTTCTTGAGTTTTTGTACCTTAAAGATTTATAACCATGTTTTTTAAAACATGCTTAACTGTACTTTTGGTACACCAACTGCTTCGACTACTTTCGTACTAGAGCAAGGTTCGCTTGCTTCGACGAAAGCACAAATATTTACATCCCTTTCAAGGCGTTTGATCTTCCGGTTTGTTCCTCATTGCAATAACATTTTTTACAAGAATTGATGCAACCAGATTTTTCAAACCTTTTAAAAATATTTAAAATTGTTTGAGAAGTCGGCACGGGTTGATCTGGATAATTAAAAATAAAACGCCCAATGACTTCTTCCGCACTTTCAGCAACACAGTACCATTTAATAATATTAATCTTTTGTTCACGAGAATACATTTTTTAAAAGATACCTTTTACTTAACACACCGAAAGCCTAAGTAAAAATGAATCCAGCCAGCTGGCTGAAGAGAAAGCGTTTACCGACGAATTACCCTCCAAACCAAGACACGCTCTGGCATACCCTCCAAACTAATTTAATTGGAGAGTATACCTTTCGACACGCCCTCAAAGAGGTGGCAACACTGGTTAATGCTCATGGTTAGTAATTTCTTTTCCACTCACATATTTCTCTATCTATCGCTCTTGGTAACACAGAAATCCTATTCCTAGACGACTGTTAGCCAATCTGTATATTGTATATATATAAAAAAGTACATGAGAGAAAGGAGAAATTTACCTGCCCAAGTACTTTTTAATTTCTTTTACAATTTTACCTTAATTACCAACCTCGTGATAGAGATACTAAGATATGAATATTAAAAAAAAGAATTATCGGTGATATTTTATTTACCCGCCAAACTTTGCATAATAAAGTTATACTTTATTTAAACTTTTTTAATAGAACACAGTTTGTGAAATTTAAAGTTGGAGTTGTATTAATGTCTAAATTCACGTTTTTGTTATTTAAATTTTTATGCATATTCACAGTCGATGACGTACTCGCATTTACGTTAACTGTTTTAAAAATTTTATTTGCAGTGTCTATTTTGTTTCGCAGCGATTGGTTTATGTAGCCCTCTGCTACTGAGGCGGATTTTCACCCACCATGTCTTTTTAAAGCTGTGATATCGCCACCACCGTCTACCAGAAGAGTGGCGAACGACCTTCTTAACGTATGGCCGGTATATAGTTCTGGATTTGGTAGATTTAAAAAAATAGCATCTTTTTTCCCATCCGTAAATGTACGATCTAATCCATGGATTAGATCGTACATTTACCTGGTTTATAATTTAGAAAAAATGAATTTTACAGGAAAGATTTTTTGTCGAATATTAATATATTTTTTGCATACCTCGTAGTATTTATCAGTGACAGTAAATTTTCTGGATATTTTAGTTTTTGTGTTTGGTATGTTCACTAAAAACGCTGATCCTAGATCCTTTATGTCGGTAATGTTCACTGGACGCAACTCAGTACTGCGGCAAGCGCCGGCAATCCCCATAATTAATGCAACCTTAAATTTCAGAAAAAAAAACATACCTAATTAAAAGAAGGGTAGATGCGTTGTATTTTTACATTGTTACCTTAGTTACGAGAAGATCTTTTTCTGGTGCCTCATCGATGAATTTAAGGATTTGCTCAGGGGTAAATGTCTTTGCTTTTTTTGCATGGTATCCCTCCGACTTTCTTTTCAAAAAAGCTCTAAGTTTTGAATACTTTTCTATTTGAACATCATGTTTCAATCCTAGGGTGCTTCCCAACATAGAACAGTGTGTCCGTATGGAAGAACACTTATATTTATGGGAAAGTTCTGTAAAATAAACCAAGACGACGTTTTTGGAAAATGAATTGGCGTTTTGGTTTTTTTTCCAGTCCATAAACAAATTATAAACGGCTTCGTATTTGCTTCTTGATTTTTCTGGTAATAAATTGTAGCACGCCGTGTTCGCTGCTTCTGTAATTTCGGGCGGAGTGTTTCCATTTTATCATCACTGATTTTAACCATTATTCTTAAAGGAAATTTCCTAGGTATTTATTGAACGAACGAAAAATTTTAATAAATATATTCTATAAATCAAAATATGGCGTCAGTTGTGAATAACATTGGTTGTCATAGTACCGTGAAAACAGATGTCAACCAGCAATTTTTCTGTCAGGCAAAGCACACTATTATTTTTATACACTATCTTATAAGGTCACCGGGAAAGATAAACTTTTTTTCTTCAAATAAATGAAATTTGTTAATAATTCTTTTTTTTTTTTTTGATATTGACAATTATTAAAGGTCGACTTTTTGAAACTTAGATATGTTAGACAGTGTTTATTGACTCTTAAAGACGTATACACGTCTTTGTGTGTTTGATGCTACTATATAGAGGTCATCGAAGCCGTGAGTAATAACCCGTGAGTAATGGATCATTACTCACTGGTAGGTAATAAGTGTTATTATCTATTCAAAATTAGTTAATAATAAGCATATTATTAAACAATCGTAAAAAAAAGTTATTTATACAGGGTTTCCCATAATAGGCTACCTACACACACACCCGATTCATTATTTCTGGAACAGTTACTGTGGGATTTCTTCTAGCCATTTGCACAATAAAACGATCTAGAGCAGGCCGAGTCAGCCGTGATGGACCTGGATGTCTTTCAGAAACATCACCTGTTTCTTGGGAAACGGCCCATAATCTTGAGATTACGCTCTGTGATGTGTGGAGAGTTTCAGCAACACAATTGCCTAGTACCAGCTTCTAACATTCCAACAGCTCGCAACATTTCATTCCGGTTAAGATGGCGTCTTTGCATGATAAATAAGTAACAGACGGAGTCTATTCTCTACTTTGGATTACAATATACTGACCAATATTTTCAAATTTTAAAACTGATATGTCCACCTACTTTGATTTAAAACAAGTTTTTGCAGAAGTCCCATTTTTGAACCGTAAAATAAAGTAGTCCATTTTATACAAAAAAAAACATTAAAATGCCCATCTCATCAATATTCTTAACATATTTTACCAACCCAAAACATTTAAACACGATAAAAACTCCTTTACACTCATTGAAATAAATATATCCCTAGACCATTGCGGTGTGTTTATTTTGATATTGAAATAAATTCTACATGAGATAAGTACGTTTTTCCTATATCATTATCTTCTATGATCTTTGGGATTTTAATCAACATGTTATTAATCTAGTAGGCACCTGTCACAAAACTAGAATAAAATTGATTTTTGTAAAATGTCATTTATCTAATAAATTACACAGATCAACATTTAATCCACAAGGGAACGCTGAAAGCGGTTAGGTGTTACAAGGGTTTTTGGAGTCGCTGTTTACGGTGAGAGAAGTCAGGTTCCAAGTCATTTGAAGGTCAACTAAAGAAAAAACCATTGGAAAAATTCATGCATATATTTTCAAGGCCGCTGAATCCGAATCAGGCGTTTAATTACCCTTTGGATTTTTCAATATTCGTGAATTTTTTCAGATTTTTTTGTATACTTTTTTCTCCACTTGACCTTTTAATGAACTTGACCCTATGAAGATTAAACTGACCTCAAATTCCGATTCGCCGACCTCGAAAACATACTTGCAAATTTTTTCAGATTTTTTAATCCAGACTTAACATTTTTATTCCAAAAACACCTTAAAATAATCTTAAAATAACCTGGGATGACCTTAAGGGTGGATTTAAATAAACGCTGGATTCGTATTCAGCAAGTTTGAAAACAAATGCATGAATTTTTCCACTTGCTGGCCATAACCGGCTCAAATCGAGACATCCAGCCATCCGATCAGCATAAGAAGCGAATGAAAACTTTCATGAGATTAATAAATGGACTACCGCATGGACAGAAACTGCAGAAGACCACTACATCCAACTAGAAGATCCGACGCAGTATTTCAACGGATCCGACCTGCCACGCCGACTATGGTCAAACCTTAACCGAGTTAGAACTGGTTACGGGAAATATGCTGATTCCGTGTACAGATGGGGTAGGACAGACTTCCCACAATGTGGTTGTGGATCCCCGCGAGAAACTATCCGCCACATTGTATCAGAATGCCCTAATCGTTCCCACACTTACGACCTCGAACCCACCGCTGTGTTCACACGTCGTTGTCGTGGTTGGGCCCAGTAGGATCTTTTGGAACATGCACTAGAGTTGCTGGTTATCGGCAACTTTTTGGCTAGCGTATGGAACGGGATCCGAAGCTAAGATGAACACAAGGCTTAACTTAAGGTGTTAGCATACCGTGCTGATAGGTGAATGATATTCTGTGATACAGGGCGACCTCTCAGAGTATCTAGCCTAACTGCGGTAATGCGGGGATCTGCCGTGATGGACTATTACTTCCCTAGCTCCAAATAGAAAGCGGACAGAACTGCTTGCATAGGAAAAAAGTGACAAAGGTGCGCTGACGGAAACGGATAAATCCGTTTCGGGAGGTGCCACCCAAGGTCACAAGCAGACAAAGGTGCGCCGACCGAAATGGGTGAATCCGTTTTGAAAGGTGCCTCTGAAGTCACCGGCGCCTGTTTCACGGGGAAGGGCTAATCCATCCCGAACAAACAGGTGCTTAGGAAGGGAATCCCTGAGTCCAAACAGAAGGCGGACAGAAACGCCTTGATAGGGAAAAGGGTTCCCTGGCTTTAAACAGAAAGCGGATAGGACCCGTTTTCATAGGGTAAGGCCGGAGATGCGGCCTCAGAAGGAATATCTGGTTCCTGTAACAAGGACCTGGTAGCTACCCACGTCACTAGACCGGGAGAGAAGAGCATGACGGATCTAATCGTCTGCTCGTCATACTCTCCAGGACACAGGGACACAGAACACATCAGAACACATATTGTGCTCGTGTTCGGTAGCGACCCGAGTAAGAGGAGATGTAGGAACTCTCTCCCAATCTGATATCGGATTTATTAGAAGTCTGATCCTATTGGGAAAAATATAAAAAGGTGTGAGCCACAATAAATAAACCTAAACCTACGACCTCAAAAATTTTATGAAACCCACACCAGAGGCAATTTAGATATAGATATATAGTTTGTTATAATAATTATGTTTGTCCTTATATATTTTAAATTTCTTTACATTAAATTACATGTTTTGTTTTTGTATTTTATACTCTTTTATCATATGTATCGTACTGTGACCCCCATACGCTAAATAAAATAAATATTTTGTTTTTAATGGTTTTTTTTCACTTAATCTTTAAATGACTTTGAACCTGGCGTGATGGTGGATAACCGACCCTCTTATCGTAATCAGTGACCCCAAAAACCCTAGTAGCACCCAACCGCTTTCTGCGTTTCCGCGTAGATCAAATGTTGCTTAGAACATTACGTTTGTTGCCATGAAAATAATACAGAACAAAACCTGCTTTTATTGTTATTTGAGTTAAGATTTTAAAAATTTCACAGAAACTTTAAAATACTTTTTAAGAAAAATTGCATATGAAAAATAGGACAGGTTAGATTAAATATAAGCATCCAAATTGTTATTAAAAAGTGGGGTAATTGTCTCGAAAGTCGCCTCCTCTCCGATTTTGACAAAGTTTGGTATACGGGGATTTTTTGGGGCGCTCCACTGACCTCAATATGGACCGGTAAAGGGTATCAGATGCGCGGTTCAAAAGTGAGATTTTATGGGCGAAAAAATGTGTCCGTGCGCCGTGGCTCTAGTCATCTCTTAGGGTCCTAAATCATGCGCAGAACGGACTAGCAAATCGATTTTATCCACAAATTCGTCGCCGGCCAGTGCCGTACTTCGTCAATTGATGACTTAAACAAAATATATATTACACTGGTTAAAAAACCATGGTTACTGGTTTTTTGAACCAGTGAAACACATTGGTTTGTTTAAATGTTGTTCTTAATCAAAAATAAACATATTATCCATTGTCAGCTCCTTAAATTCCTCTAGTTTTTTTAAATGTTACAGCTATGGAAAGCCACGAATTTTTGTACTGGTTCACAATGGATGCGTTGTAGTTAATAATAATAAAAAATGTCGAATACGACCGAACATAACTCTAACCCAATCATAATTGAAAAAAAATCACCTTAAAAATCTGAACAAAAAATGTATTGCATTAATCTAAAAAATCAGTAAGTATGATTACAACATAAAACATATTCCCTTGGAGTATATACCTACTAGAGGCACTCTTGCCACCTGGAAAACAATCATTTGTGCAAGAAAGAAAAAATAGCGGTATAACCTTTTTCTCCCTCCAACGCGCTCATTGGTCGGTGAAAAGAATATATATACCTTGCTCTGCGTGCTGATTTGTCGGTCTCTCCGCGTCGTTCTATCGACAAGTTAGTTGGAGCTACGGAGAAAGGTTATACTATGATTCTTTTTTCTCTTTCGCACTGCCAAACGGCATGGCTGCCTCTAGTAAATAAATGCTCGTTTTGTATAAATACATTTAAGATGTTTAGAATATCCTTTTATTGCTATCGAAAACATAAGTGTAAGCAGGAAAAGGGTTATCTGTATAAACATTTTTACCCTTCTGTTTATAAGTCTGTTCCAATCTCGCAAAAAACCGTTTATTGTACGGCCTTATGCAAGTCCAGTCAAATAAACCCATTCCCAAACAACAGGTGACAGTGTATTACACGATCCCTTCACTGATCCCCAAGAAAAGCAAAACCCTTTAAATATATTGAAAGCGTTCAAACTTCGTGGTTTTTGAACTGACATAAAATCGTTTAAAGTCGACAGTCACGCGTTTAATAAATTCTAACAGTTTCCAAACCATTTTACGGCTGTACTAAAACTGGGTTTTGAAATTAACCCTATCTTTTATTAGCCCCTATTTTTTCTATTTAAATTTTGCAATATAAATTTTGTTACCTTATTGTTTATATTACTACCTAACATAATTTATATATGAATAGAAACGTAAAATAAAAGAATTTAGTATCTAAATATATAAAAAATATATTTCATAAATATAAATTAATTATTGACATACAAATTTCTGAGTCCGGCACTGGTCCTGCTTTTTAAATACGCATGCTTAATGACACTATCGTTTGTTTAGTGCGCGAGGTTGTAAACTTGCCATAACTGCGATTAGCCATTATATACCTAAAGTTAGGTTATCTATGGGGCGCTCGCTGATGACAAATCTGAAAAAAATATTTTTTCGGCCACGTTTTGTTTTTGAGATATTCATTATCAAAGTTGAAAATCAAACTAACTTTATTTACACTATTCCTTGTTCTTTTTGCACAGAATTCTTGATTTTTATACTAAATTGGCACACAATATTTTACAAACACCTTTTAAAAATTGTTTTTATTTTATTTATTTTACACCTTTTTTCCGTTTAATTGCAAACCTTCACTTTCACACGCCGCAGTGTGGCCGGAACACTAGGAATTTTATAAGCCAAGATGGCCGCTGCCTTTGAACTTGAAAATTCGCAATTTAATGGAAAAAAGTGTAAAATAAATAAAAATACAAGGTTTTAAAAGGTGTTTATAAAATGTTGTGAACCACTTTAGTGTAAAAATCAAGAATTGTGTACAAAAAGAGGGGGAATATAGTGAAAATAAGGTTAGTTTGATTTTCAACTTTGATGATGAATATTTCGAAAACGAAACGTTGCCGAAAAAATATCGGGAGGAGGCAACTTTCGAGATAATTACCAAAAGTGTTCCAATTTATAAGTAAGCCAATCACTTACAGTATTAGGTTTAAAAAATATTTTTTCTACTTGCGTGCGCAAAGTTTTAAATTTGCGCACGGAAACTCTTTGCGAACGCATTTTTGTTCTGCATATTTGCCGTATTTATGGTCGATTTTTAATGTATTAATAACTTCTGGATGAAATAAATTAAAAAAAGGGTTCTACATATTTTTTTCATTGTGCTTTATTAAATTTTAGATATATTTGGCGCTTAGTAAATATCCCATATCAATTTTCTTTATTATCATTTTAATATTTTTCCATGCACCATGTATTTCATAGACACAATGCTAAACAATAAAAAATCAAAGAATTTTTCTTGTTGCTGCAGCAACCAGGTACAAACATTTTCTAATGTCACGGAAGCATCAGAAAATTCGGTAAAAAGATTCAAACAAGTTTCTAAGAATGGAGGAAGAATTGCCAGACGATGTTTTAAAAGCTGCAAGTTTGGCCAACTTAGAGCTTCTACCGGAAAAATCAAAAGAAAAGTACGAGAAACAGTATAATTCGTTTGAAACATGGTGTGAAAAAAAAAGGCGTTAGAACTTTGAAAGAGGAGGTACTTTTAGCCTATTTTCTCAAATTAATTAAGCAAGGAGTTTAGTCCAAATACTTTATGGTAGAAATACTCTACGCTGAAAAGTGTTTTAAAGATCAAGAAAAATGTAATTATCGGAGAGTTAGCAGCATTTATTAAGAAACAAGAAAGTCAAGGTTTTTTTCAAAAGAAGAAATATCTACATTTATTAATGAAGCACCTGATGAAATATATCTTTTGAAAAAAATTGCGAACATTTTTGGACTTGCTGGCGCCTGCAGACGAGAAGAACTCGCAAACATGAAAACATCCGAAATCGAGTACAAAGGCAACCTAATTGTTGTGAAAATTCCGAACGCAAAAAACTATACTGCCGTCATAACGAAAAACGCAGTAAAGTCGATTTTTGAAGATTTTGAGATTTTTGTTGAATCAGATTCTTTAGGTAATTTTTTATATTCCCAGTATTCCATATATCGAAAAAAAAAAATAATATTTTTTTCAAAAATAGAGTAAAAACAAATGTAGTATCTCAATGAGGCAATGAAGCGTCATCAAATACTTTTAAAAATGCAGTAACTAATCAATCATAATTAAAAATGCAGTATCTCTGTGTTAACTGCAAAAACGATAAGTGTGCTGTGCCATAAAACGTCATTGATTACTAATTTAAAACGCAGTTTCTCCGTGTTCATAACAAAAACGCAGTAAAATGTCAGATTACGTCATGCTTTGCTAACCGAAAACGCAGTGAGCAGATTCGCGCCAATTTACAGTTTCCATTACCAGGTGGAACTTTTTATGAAACACAAAGGTAGTATATGTGATTTAAGAGATTTCAAAGATGCTGTGCAGGCAGCAAACTCTGAAAAAGTTATTACTCTTGAAATAAGACCAAATGATTTCTACGATTGGATAGACAACACGTCACAAGTAAAAATAAAGAAAACCGAAAAAGTACCTATGTTTCTGAAATAACATCAGTTGTTGTAAAACGTGGAAATAATTCTTTAACTTACACTAAGAACTACGATATGGCTAATCCAATGAAGATACATTTTTTAAAAGTTAAAACTGAAAAAAAAGGAATCCTTTTACCGCCACCTAGAAATCAAGTTAGGGACATAAATAAATCCAAAAAAGAAGTAATAATTAACAAACTTTGTCCTTTGATGGGAAAAGAAACCAAACCATTTTGCTGATTTCGTTGGAGGAAAATCCTTAATTCAATGATCTCAATGAATCCTTTGAATAGGCTTTATTTTTTGTGTATTATTATTATTTTTTAAATATTTTATATCCATATATTGTTCAGATAAATACTTTCTTTTTGTTCACATCTCATAAGTTTAAATTACACGTATTTACTTAAAATGCCATAACTTTTTAAACATAAAAGATATTAGAAATGTTAGCAGTTTATTTGTTTGGTCAAGGTGTCTATTTTAGCAAACTTATTCAGAATGTAGCTAGAATCAGTCAGTATTTCCGGAAAAATTGAGGTAAAATCAGTCTTCCCTACAATTTAACTCAACGGCGGCACATCAAAAGCTACTAAGGAAAACCGCAGTAACTAGGTCAAAAGTTGCAAGTTACTGCATTCATTATTAGCAAATGTTCGATTAAAAGTAATGAGATACTAAACAGAAACGCATTTTCATCAATATTACTTTATCAAAATCAAAAGTTATCAGTAAAACTTGTTTAATAACGTCATAAGACACTATATTTGGCAAGTGTATCAATATTGGTCAAAAAAATATTTTTTTTCGCTACAAAACACGCTTAAAACTTTCAGATCGTTTTTCTCAAAACTATAACCTCTCAAGTAACTGCGTTTTTCATTATGACGGCAGTATACCTCACGTACTTTCGTCCTATCTGAAGAGATCAACGACGGAAAGTATTTGTTCTTATATCGGAAGTATACAGCATTACGGCCACCGACAACACATCAACGGTTTTTCGTATATTTCAAAAGGCGAATTTGCACACAATAATGCGTTGGAATCAATACATTTGGGAAGATGCCTTCTGAGATAACAGCATTTTTAAAGTTGTCGAATCCAGAGCTATATACCGGCCACAGCTTCCAGCGATCTTCTGCAACGTTACTTGCAAATTCCGGAAAAGACTCATAGATATAAAGCGGTTAGGCGGTTGGAAATCGACAACGGTACATTGAAGAATCAATAGGCTACAAAAAGGGGTTAAGTAAAAAAAAATGAACTGCAACAAGCCAAAAACTCTCAAGAAGCCAGATGAAATGTCCTGTTCCATAGACGCTGTTCAATCAGCTAAAACACAAGATTTGAAATTGGCCATAAACCTTCAACATGCAACTAATTGTACTTTTAACATTAATATTGTTAATAATAATTAAAAATAGTTTTTTTTTGTACAATCAGTTAAAATAAAAATTTAATTATTTACTTTGGATTTTTAATTTTTACTGAAATATTCGTATATTTTTAATAATTATATTTTTTAATAAAACGCTCGTAGAAAAAGTATTCGCAAGTAGAAAAAGTATTGTTCCTAATACTTGCGCAAAGTGACTTTTCCGCACTTAAAGCTTATCCGAACTCCGCTTCGCGTCGTTTGTCTAACTGCTTTGGCGTGCGGAAAAGTATCACTTTGCACACTTATAAATAACTATTTCTGCACTGGTGCGGGAAAGTGACACTTTTTGAACTAAAATACATGCACAAAAGTAGTCAAATATGCACGGTCGCAGAAAAAATATATCTGGATTTTCTTGCTTGATATTGACGTTAAACTTATTTGGCATTCTTACAAGGTTTTGTTCTGGAAACATTCTTTAATGACGTCTTTCTTTCGTTAAATCGATTTCATTTCACATATATAGTTTTTCACTTTTTATTTGAAGACCTCGACGGCCGGAATTTATTTCCCGTTTTGACGATTTAATAGAATTGGAACTGACTCACGTTTTCTCAAACCGAAAGAAATTGTGTCAAAGGCTAAGTTCTAATATTACATCTTGGACGAAACCGGAGCAAGTAGATTTTCATGCCACATGGGCTTTTATAAATTAGTTTTTTTTTTCATAGTATAGCTCTTATGGTGAGTCCCCATTTATCAAAAAGTGTATATTTTTTAAATTTAAGATTTTTTTTTTAAATAATATTAAAAATCATTGTTTTTTCAAGTTTAAGAGATTATGAAAAAAATAATAGTTGTAAAGTTTAAAAGTCTTATTAAATAAAATTTTGCTTATCTACATATACTTTCAGTACTTTTTTGAGTACCCACTTATAATTTTTTTTTGGTATTTTGATATCAGTCACAAAAATAATGGTGCAAAATGGAAATTTACTGTACAAAAATTTGTATTTATGTACAGTAAATGTATTGAGGTTATATTACATTATTAACGCCGCCGTTCAGCAGTTTTAAAATCACGGGGAATCACCGAGTGTATAAATCTACTATCTACAAAGAAAATAAATAAAATAGAAACCATATTTACTTACAAATTTATAAGGTTTTAGTGCAATAACCCACAAAACTGGGGAAGGGTGCTTACACATAAGCAGTTTTAAATCAACTAATGAGGACTTAATGTAAATGAACGGCTATACCCGTCATAACAAAACAGAAGCTAACACATTAATAAATTTGCGCGCCATCGAAAATTTGCCTCTAATCGGATAGTTTCTTGGATTTTGGCAAGCTTGATAACACAGTTTAGTTTAGGACTCATATTCTATATAGTTTGTGACAGCGTAAGCAGTCTTGATTTTATTAGAGGAAATAAGGACGACTGCTATAACCGTCCTGCCCAGAAGAGCGGACGGAATTTGACGGCAAAATTTTCTGGATTTTCTTGGGGATAAGGTCAGGCAATATATAAAAACAGTTGCTTACTAAGCAATTTTCATCCAATTTATGTCAATTACGACGTTTCGGCCTGGAAGGGCCTTAACAAAAATGTTTTGATTGAAATTTTACCTATACAATATATCCAAATTTAATCTTACCTTAAAACTAAGGGCTTCACGAAAAACACTCATTTTTGTTGTTGTGTAATAAACATTTAAAACTTGAAATGAAAAACAAACACTTAACTTTTAAAAAGAAATTTCACAATGGTTTTCTTTTAAACATTTTTTTTTTTAATTATTATTTTTTTTTTGTATTTATGAACTACTACCCATTTTTTTTGGTAAAATGGTAAGATGGTGCTAGTATTCAAAAAACTTTCAAAAAAAATTAAAAAAAAAAAAATTTAAAAAAATTTTTTTAAAAATGGTTGGGTTTGTTAAAAAAAAAAAAATGTTTTAAAAAATTTTGTTTTAAGTGTTATTTAATTTCTCAAAAATTTTTAAAAAAAAAAAAAAATAATATTATATATATAATTTAAAATTAATTAAAAAATTTATAAAATTAATTTCCTTTTTTTAAATTAAAATTATATTTTTAAATTTAATTAATTTAATTAATTTTAATTATTAATAAAAAAGGGGAGTAGCAGAGAAATAAAAGGAATCCCACCGATACGAGGGTTCCCCTCCCTCGAAATTTCCAATGAAAATTTTCGGTGGCCCAGTCACTTGCCAAGGGGGGGTTTTAAACAGAAACATTTTTTTTTAAAAAAATACAATTCCTTTTTTACATTTTTTGGTAATTACTTTTTCAGATTTTTTAGATAAAGGTTTTTTATTACAAAAAAGATTTTTTTACCTTTTACAAAAACCCGTTTGTTATGCATTAATTTAGGACTAGGTGTTTGGAAAATTCTGGTGTAAATTTTTCATTTAATTGTTAATTCAGATAATTGTGATTTTAAAAGGAAAAAAGGTTTGTTTATAATCTAAATAAAAATTTTAGATTTCTCATAATAATCTCAAAATTTTTTACGAAACAATACAAATGGAACTTATTTTTGTGTTACATAACATTTAACTTGAAACTCACCAACCTGTTCTACTCTAAACTTGATATTCACAAAAGTCCTCACTAAAATACTATTATTTTTATATTTATGAACTATACCCATAATTTTTGATAATGTAATGACTAGAGTCAAATTTCATAATATAATTAAATAAATAAATATTGACACTTTAGTAAATAATAATGTATTTTTGCTTTCAATTTTAAATGAAAACAAAAAATGTCTTTTTATTTATAAAGCTAAATAATTTAATAATAAGAAACTTATAAAAGATTTTGTATTATTATTTGTTTTAAAAAAAAAACTATTATATTATTAAGCTTTAAAATTAATTACATTTGTTTCTTTTGAGTAAGACTGACATATTGGACTAAAACTTTCCTAAAATATACATATTTATATTAATTATAAAAAAAATTATTTAAATAGTATATAATATATTTAATAATTTTATTATTCAATAAAAATACTTTGCAGTTTTGGATACATTTTCATTATTAACACTTAATGGTACATTTTTAAAATAATGACATCTGTGCAATCAATTGAGTAATTTCGCGTGAGTCAGATGTTTAGCAAGCGCTTGGAGCCCAAAGGTCAGCCTCGAATCAAGTATTGGAATTTTACGCGCTCCGTAGATAAAATGTATGTTGTTTTTTAACTTTCCCATAATCGCAAGTCAAAAAACAATACATTTAATGATATTAATCTTTTGTTTAACAGTGAAGACCATTTTTATTTTATTACTGTATCCGTCTTCGTTACAAAGGTGGAAATAAATTGTAAACATGATCGCTAACACGTACTTAGAATAAGGAGGAATTGAACCGAACTTTGACCGACTGATAAGCGCAACGACACGATAACCCCAGGGTGGAGGAAATTTGTTCTCTCTCTACTCTGTCTCCTTCTCTTACACATTGCGCAAAAATCATATTCAAAAATTTTTCAAGCGCCGAACGGTATTTTATATAATATATATATATATATATATATATATATATATATATATATATATATATATATATATATATATATATATATATATATATATATATATATATATATATATATATATATATATATATATATATATATATATATATATATATATATATATATATAAAGCATTCCACTTTATTATGTTGTTGTATTCAAATACGTAGTGACAGATTTTGGGTTTGTGGAATTCTGTGTTTTTAATGTAGTCTCTATGTTCTTTTATGCGTTTGGCTAATGGTCTGAAAGTTTCACCTATATAAAATTTACTACATTCATAAGGGATTTTATAATAACATTTTTTGTATTTTCGTTTATAATGTATGATTTTGTTTTTGTTACTTAAGATTTAATAGTGTTTTGTATTTTAAGGATAGTACGAATATTAAATTTATTACCCATTTGTTAAATTATAATTAATTAGCCAGGAATATGTGGTAAAAATAAATGTGTGATCGGTCAATTTTGATTTTGTCTTAAATTTGGTTGTTTAAATTTTAAAAAGCATTTGTTTATAAACTTAAGAAAATAATTATTTAACTACAATATCATTTAAAAATTCTTTTTATTTCCTTTATTTAATCAGAACAAATTATTTCAATTCCATCAAGAATATTTTTGCAATATAAAAAAATTTAGGTCTCTATTTGTATATGTAGGTTTTCCATAAATTTTAGTTTCATCGGTCCCATTCACTAAAAATTTTTTTAGGTGAGTAAACCTAACAAGACCTTATTATAAATTAAAAATAAAAAATGGAACATTACCTACCTAAATTATGTGTATGATGTATGTTATTTTTGGCATTTTGGGACATTTCATAAATAATAATTTTTGTTGCAGGTCTTTGTGGTGCAACATGTCGACGTCTGCATGTTTAGCAACGGGAAATTCAAAAATGTCGTCGCGATGTTGAGCGACAAAGAATCCTGCCCAATACACACAGGTGCAACGCTTAACAAAACCTACACTCTACTTCCCCTGAATAGTACGACGAAGAACTGGATAGCGCTAGAGGAACTTACACGAAATCTAGTTCTAGTTTAGCTAGTACTGTATGTTCGGTTAGTGGTAATCCGCAGGATCGAAATGTGTTTGCTATTTATGTTTCCTATTATGTCAAAGGTAAGTTGAAAAGGATTTTGGTATACAATAGTTATTTGTGGAACTGGTGCAAAAAGTACAGTAACGGCCATTAAATCTTGGGCAATTCTTTTTCCCGGTATATAAATACCTGTTGAAAAACCTAATAAAAAAACAGATGTCCGTTGTCAGTGTCTAAATAGTTATTTTCCTAACAAGTGCGCAAAGTGATACTTTTCCGCACGCGGAAAAGTCACTTTGTGCAAGCGTTAGGAACAAAATTTTTTCTACGGGCGTCAGATAATACCAATATTAAAGCAATGATTATTTTTTAAATTATGTTTAATCTGAAAGAACTACTACAACATATTTATAAATGGGAATTATTTGTTGATAACATTTACAACAAAAGAACAGTTATTAGCATATTGTAAATTAATTGCAGAACCTGTAATTTCATTTAGCGGGTGGCTTATGGAAGCGCTTATTGTACGGCTTGATGAAGGTTGACTTAGCTCAGGAGGGGAGTTGTTCATGGTCAATATTTTATTCGACATATCCTTTTTCTGATTTGTGGATTCATCAATGAGCTCTCAGCTACAGCCGTGATTTCAGCCCCAAGTCGCTTGACATTGGTAATTCCTTCTCCAGAATCCGCTAACATAGTCGCAGAGGATCGACGAAAACTATGTCCAGTGTACTCTTCTGGATTTTTTTAATTTCAGGTATGCAGCAATTTCTGAAGGCATTTTACCTATCAATTTATTCCACACATTGCGTACTGTATGCTCCTTTGTTTATACTGGACAAAAAAAGTCTGTGTGGGGTATGTCTTTTCGCAAATTTGCATATTTACGGTACAATTGCAGATAAAGTCCGTTATTTGTTTCATCGGACACTACAAAGATTCTGAAATGTTATTTTTACTGTCAGGAATTTTCACCACTATCAAATTTTCATTATCCTGTATGTCATCAATCATTATTTTTGTAAGTTCATCTCTCCTACAAGCACCGGCTAATCCAAAAATTGTAGCAATTTTATTAGAAGGAAATATTATTGAGTGCTTCTTTCATGAATCTTGAAACTTCTTCTTGCTGAAAGTTTTTTTGATTTTTTAGCCGGTATCCCACGTTCTTGGTGTTTAAGTAGTGATGTTAGCTTGAAATATGAACTTAAATCAAGGTTCCTTTTCACTTTGAGGACACATTTTAACATGAGTACTTACTCCATAAAGTATTAGGTTTAAATGTTTTTGCAAATCGCAAAATAGGCCAAGAACACTTCTTCTTTAATACTTTTAGTCCCCTTGCTGGAGCACCAGTTTTCGAAATGACTATATTGATTCTCATATTTTTCACGAGATTTTGCGGTAATAAATTCAAACTTACGGTATTTGCTGCATCCAGGATGAATCTGTAGCTCCTCATCGGAACTACTCATTTTAAATAATTATTTTTGTCGGATTTTTATTTAATTAAAAGATACTATGAAGCCTTTTATTAAAAATGCTTTTTTGTATTGAAATTCATTTGTGCAATTGCTTGTTCATATGGAAACGAAGAAAAAATCTGACATGTGTTAAAATCACCAAGATTACATATTGTTGCTTGACTTGTCATAATCATTTATTATTATTATACAGGGTAATTAAAAAAATTTTTTTTTTTTGTGTTTTAGTTGAAATATTGAAAATTACGAAGTAACAAACAAAAAAGAGAATAAACTAAAACTTGCAATGGCTTCGTATATTGCATGAAATAGCCTACAATTACTAAAATACATATAAATCTTGCTTACCTGTAAGATTTTAGAGAGTACTTTTCCGCACGGCGTGCAGAAAGTTCACTTTTCCCACGCCGTGCGGAAAAGTGCACTTTGGCACCAATGCGTGCGGAAAAGTGACTTTCCACGCTCGTAGAAAAATTTTTTTTAAATGCCAAACTTAACTTTTGATCAAAATGTAATAATTATTTATTATATTGAGCAGAGAGGTTGGCCAGAAAGGGATATGGCGGAAGAGCTTAACTACCCAAAGAGTACTAATCATTTTGTTTAAAAAAATGGCCGGAAACACACTCCTTTGAGAGACGAGCTGGAAGTGGTCGCCCCAAACTATCGAATCAAGAACAAGACCATAATTTAGTTAATGTTTTGAGAAACCAACCATTTAAATCTGTAGTTACAGCAAAAACGGAAAGCAATTTCAGCATCGGTTAGAACTGTACGGCGAAGAAAAGGGCAAATATCGAATTGCGTTGCCACCCGGCACCTTAAAACCGTTTTAACAAATGCAAATAAAAAACAACGCATTGGATTAGCTCTAAAATTTTACTTGGAAACCTCCAATTTTGGGAAAATATAAATTCACCATGAAAAAGTGTTTTATGTGCTAAATGGAATACTAATGTATACAGGCCTAAAACGATTTGATGAAAATATACCCAAAAGGACAGAAGTAGTGGGCGTGTAATGTTTGGGATGGCTGAGTGCACAAGGACTTGGTGTATGTTATTTTATCGAAGGAAAGTTCAATTCGGAGGTATATTTAGATCTACTACACAATATCATGCCTCCTTCTGTACTGGATCGATTTCCGGACAGAAATTTTATCTTTCAGCAAGATAAGTGTCCCGTTCATACAGCCCGGCAAGTCGATGAATGGAGAGCAGCGTATCAGGGTTTTACCGTGGCCCGCACGTAGTCCGGATTTAAATTTTATGAATAATGTTTGGGGCCTATTAGTTAAAATTAAATAGGGAAAATGAGTTTAGGCCGCAAAATGTAAAAGAACTTAAAGATAAAATTTTAGAGGCGTGGAATGAGTAACAAGGAAATCTGGACTACGCCCGGTTTTTGGCCCATTCGATGCCTAGGAAGGTTAAACTCTGTCTTAGAAAAAAACGGGGCCGCAATAAAACATTAAATTTGTTTGGAAGGATATTTAAGTTGGTTCGAATTTATTAAATTGTTAATTCATTTAATAATTTGTTAGTTTTATAAGATTGAAATATTTTCTTTTGCTTTATTTATAGTAATTAAAAGTGAAACAAGATAAAAAAAAGAGCGATTTACAAAAATTGGCAGAAAAGTCAAAATTTGACAAATTTTTTGCCCAAGATTTAATGGCCGTCACTGTACATCTTTTTTGAACGATGCAAAGATTCTTTTTGCACATGTTGCACACAATTTTTTTTTACGATCTACTATTTTTTATTTTGATTTTTATTCAAGATTATTTAAGAGACTATTTTTCAGTAAAACATAAATTATTCGCTTAATAACAATAACATGAAAACTTAAATTAACACTTAAACAACAAACATTTATTTACTTTTTTAAGATAATTTTAATTCTTATATCAATTAGAGCAATTGTGTATGCTATAGTAATTATTGAAGAAACTTCACTTCCAATATTGTTTTAAATTTTGTTATTATTTTGCTTGTGTTTTTTACTCAAAACTCTTTCCGAATTGTGGTAAAGTTTTCAGTACGGGTGGTTCATCTTCCAGAATTTGACTTGCTTATTTTAGTTTTTTTTTTAAATTGATTCTTAATGTAGCCAAAGTTGACGATCTTAATCCTCCATGGCGTTTTAACGTTAGTATGTCTGCCCCAATTCTGCAAGCAATGTTGCAGAATATATGCGAAAACAATGTCCTGTGTATTGCATTATTTTCAAGATTTAAGTATTTTACTAAAAGCAATTATACCAACAGGTTAAACTGAAAATTTCGTTAAAATATTTTATAAAAAGTTTATTGTGACTGGTAGACTGAACACAAGTTATAACATAGAAATAGGAAAACTACCTTGAAAATTAAAATCTTTTAAAAAGCAAGAAAGGTAAAAAAAAATTTGGGAATTTTCCCCCTGAACAAGATGGTGCTTTGTTGGGAAGTTAATCAATTTAAAAGGATTGGCTGGATAGCAACCAACTCTCAGTGAAAAATCAAATATTTTTTAACAATAAACCGCCACTTAAAAAATTTTTTCTTACCGAAGAACCAACAACACAGGATAATTTGCACCGTAAGATGGAATGGTTAAGAAAATTTAACACAACTCTTAATAACTACCTGAATATTAAGGTAAATAACCAACATAGTAACTGGGACAACTGTATAGCCGCTTTTATTAGCCTATGCTCCGCGTTAGAAACAAATAGAAGTACCTGAAAATTTTTTTTAAGGGATTATTTCTTTAAGTTGACTTGCTTACTGGACGACCATCTACCATTAAAAAACCAGCAGAAAAATGTAAAACAGGAAACCAAAAAATTAATTTGAAATAATCAGGTCAATGTGGAAAAAGTGTAACCAAAAAAAGTCCCTTTAAACTTGACATAGGGATTCCTGGTTGGTGAAAAAGTTTTGGTTTAAATCCAAAAAAAAAACCAAGAGGCGTCCATGAAATCAAAATCATGGAGGGAACTATAGAATAGTACCAGGCTTAAGGATGTGGTGTACAATTTTAAACCCACGGGCAAACGATTTAAAATGCGACTAGAACGGCTGTGCCGCTATCAAGACGGAGAAGATTCTTGATCGAGACGATCAAAACTTGGGAGCGGCACGGGTTGCTTTTTGTAGTTTATAGAAATGTAGAATGTGGGTTTTATTTAATGTAGGTCAATATCTTATCTAAATAAATTTTTAGTTTTTCCATTCCGATTCATTTTAAAGGTCCTGAGGACACAAGGCTAAATTTTTACCTTTTTAAACCTATTAAAAAATTTTTTCTGATAATTTCAACTTTGACTTTTTCCCACGTCACTATAGAAGGCAAGAAAACCCCAGGGGGGAAAGTTTTAAATTTTCAAGCCCTTACATAGTTACGCTCCATTGTTCTTACCTTAGCAACGTTTTGTTAACCTGATTGCTAATGATGTTACGAAACAACATTATTTGTCCAATGTCAATTTAATATTAGTTTAAATGATGCTATTTTAAATTACACAAAGAATTGATATAAAATTACGGCTTTATTTATGTTTAATTTACCAAACGAGAATAAATACAAAAATATCTATAGGAAATAATTCATCTAGAAAATAGCGGAAAATTGATAATTTCCAGAGAAAATTTTTCTGGATCTTTAAAGAAAATAATCCTATTAGGACGGAATAATAGAGATTGCAATTTCAGCGATATTGTAAGTTGAATTGCTCGTTATAATAATGATATCGATATTAAGTAAACAAAGGGAAATTTATCAGAATTTTCGTTAAAAATTTAATCTTAAAATAATGGATTTATTGGGTTTGATATTTACATAACCATTAAAGGTAATTTAAATAGTTAAAATTTATTTTAAAAGGAAACAGTGGCTTAAATTTTACAAAGCTTTTTTTAAAATTAAAGCCCTTTTTTTATAAATGTATGCAACGGAATCTTTCAACGTAATTTTCACCTATTTTAAAAAGTCTGATTAACTTGAAAATTTGTATAGGGGTCAAATCAGGCCCTCGGCAGGGGGTTAGGTTAGGTTGGGTTAGGTTTAAAGGGAGTGGGTATAACACCCTTCCACCGCGACCGATCGGTCTATTGGAGCTCACACCCTTTTATATTTCTCCCACCAAGTCCAGACTTTTAATAAATTTAATGATCCTGTTGGAAGGGACATCTTTTACCTTCCCCGGCAACAATATGTCATTGCTGAGAACTGCGAATCTGAGTCGTGCCACTGCTGGGGACGAACACACTATGTGTTCCGCCGATTCATCCTCCTCCATGCACATGCGGCTCTCGGCGTCTTCCGCTAGGCCGATCTTGTGGATGTGGTATTTCAATCTGTAGTGTCCCATGTACAGGGTGGCGCCTTTTCGTTGACCTTACAGGGTATAGCGAAAACTGAAAGAGATAGGACAAATCTGATTGCCCAACCGATTTCGATTTTGGAACAAATTCAATGGTGAAATTTAAATCATGGATAACTTGATTCGTTTTGGAGATACAGAGTGTTTTTTCAAATTTTGTCAATTTGGCCAGGCACTTGAACTCGCTTGGATTAGAGATAGAAAAAAGTATAAATAGAAAAGTTTTAGGGATTTTTTCGTAGAACTCAGTGGCTCCTATAAATTTTTATTGACTTTTTTTTTAAGTTATAACACAAAGTTGGGTTTTTTTAAATGGAACACCCTGTATATTTTTTTTAAAAAAGGATAGAGCTTAAAAAAAAAAAAAAAAAAAAAAAAAAAAAAAAAAAAAAAAAAAAAAAAAAAAAAAAAAAAAAAAAAAAAAAAAAAAAAAAAAAAAAAAAAAAAAAAAAAAAAAAAAAAAAAAAAAAAAAAAAAAAAAAAAAAAAAAAAAAAAAAAAAAAAAAAAAAAAAAAAAAAAAAAAAAAAAAAAAAAAAAAAAAAAAAAAAAAAAAAAAAAAAAAAAAAAAAAAAAAAAAAAAAAAAAAAAAAAAAAAAAAAAAAAAAAAAAAAAAAAAAAAAAAAAAAAAAAAAAAAAAAAAAAAAAAAAAAAAAAAAAAAAAAAAAAAAAAAAAAAAAAAAAAAAAAAAAAAAAAAAAAAAAAAAAAAAAAAAAAAAAAAAAAAAAAAAAAAAAAAAAAAAAAAAAAAAAAAAAAAAAAAAAAAAAAAAAAAAAAAAAAAAAAAAAAAAAAAAAAAAAAAAAAAAAAAAAAAAAAAAAAAAAAAAAAAAAAAAAAAAAAAAAAAAAAAAAAAAAAAAAAAAAAAAAAAAAAAAAATAAAAAAAAATAAAAAAATTAGGATCTAATTTTCAAAAACCCAAAATTTTTTATTTTCTTTTTTTTTTTAAAAAAGGGTTCAAGGCCTGGAAATTAAAAAAAATTTTCTTAAAAAAAAACAAGTTACCCCTGATTTGTTTCACCATTGAATTTGTTCCCAAAAACGAAATCGAGTTGCACAATCAGATTTGTTCTATCTCTTTTGTTTTCGCTGTACCCCGTAAGGTCAAGAAAAGGCCCCACCCTGTACAGTCCAACTAAAGCTTTAATTCGATTGCTTCAGCAATTTGCAACTTTGTTGGGTTGGGGTTTATAAAGGCCTTCATGTCTGAGCCCCCAAGTCCATGATAGAAATTTTCTTTTTTGTCCAAGCTGATATAAACTGCTTGGCTATTCTATAAGATTTTTTTAGTTCGTCTCGAGGGTAAAGTCAATATTTGTTAAAAAAAGACCCTTTTTTCACAAAAGTATTTTTGACTGCGTTTCGGTTAAACAACTGGTGTTTAACCGAAACGGCAAAAAAAACCTTTTAGTGAAGATAAGGTCTTTTACTCATTACAAATATTCTATAGAATATACCGATGACCGGTTTCGGCCATGTTAATTTTGTCTCCGTCCCCCTTTTGGCAAGAAGGTCTGTGGAGTCATTACCCTCTAGGCCGGTATGTCCAGGTATCCACAGTAGGGTAACCTTGTTGCTTTGACCCTGTTTGGTCAGCACATCCTTGCAATTCCAGACGGTTTTCGAATTGCACCGGCTGGATTCAAAAGCTTGAAGAGCTGCTTGACTGTCGGAGACAATTTAAACTATCTTACGTGTGCAGTGTCGATCCACCAGCGTTCTAGCACACATCTCAATAGCAAATACCTCCGCGCCTGCAGCGGGGGTCAGGGGGTGTCCGTCGACCCCCCCTGGGTTTTTAAAAATTTCTTAAAATATAGCAATTTCCATCTAAATCCTTAAATTTTACAATATCGCTTGTAGTCTACAAAACAAAGCTAAAAAAATGCCAAACCTCGCAATTTTTTCACAACGCATAGATTTGCTTGAAAATTTGGGATTAACCTTAACTTACCCTCCTCTTCAATATCTATATTATTACCTATGGGCGCTCTTTATTATTTAAGGGTAAAAACTACCCTTTATTGCTAAAACCTATAAAACTATACATTAAAGCTTAAGTTGAGTAAAATTTGACTCAAGTAAGATGAATTCTGTAAAACACTATTTAAAATATTTGTTTTAATATCTGTTGGAGGTAAACCTTTAATATCGAAATAACTTATAACTGCACTGCATCTCAATTTTTTCCATACTTGACAAAATGTAAATTTTATAACTTTAATCAACTATAAAATATAAACCACTTCACGCGCTCCCTCTAAACTTTGAATATAAACTAGCAAAGCATAATGCTATTTTAATATGTGTTCATATGACGGCAACTCGCGCCCTCTATGGGTTGGGCCGGAAACATTTCATCCCATCTCTTTTATAACTTTTCCTCAAAATATGTTATTTCTTTTTAGTAAAACTCCTGGTAAGTGTTATGGGCGGAGATGTTAGCCTTAAACTGCCCTTTACCCTTATGCATACATGCAGAGACTTCGACAGCGAAACCCTGACGAGAGTTAGAACGGTCGAAACTGAGCCGAGGAGGTACGTGCAACCTCCGCAAATACAGCGGAACACAGACGAAGAGATAAAACCGGAGAAGGATGGAACGTGAGAAAAGGAAAAGGTAGGTTTAAAACATATTTAAAATGTTTTAAGTAGGGTTGTAACATGGCGAAAAATAAAGTTTTGATTTGGCTTTAATTGATATAAAACGAAAATATTTAATGTTTATTTTATGAAATAACAAAAATACAATTTTTTTAAATGATGTAATTGAAAATGATATTTTAAAAATCTAATCATGTTGTATCTCTAACTTGTTTTCCTTTAATATAACTAAAACTAATATTTTAACATTTAAATGTGTACTTAATAAAATTATTCTGAATGATAAAATTATAAAATCCTATTTATGTACTAATTTTTTAGGAATTTATGTCAATATTAAACTGAATTTTAAAGAACATACAGAAAATTTATGTAGTAAATTTTTATCTAATCATTATGCTATCACAGTACTCTGTCATGTATTAGGAAAATTTGCCATTTTAAAATCTATTTATTTCTCTTTAATTGAATTAATTATAAGATATGATATAAGTAATCCACTTAATGGCATCGGAGGATGACTGGGCTCACAAACGCTGTGGGACACCAAGCGAAGGAACAATTATCTATACAGATGGTTCGAGGAAAGGAGGCCGCATAGGCTTCGAACAATGGGAAAATATGCAACCGTATTTCAGGAGGAGTTATGGCAATAAAGCAATAACCAAAGTCATAGAATACTGCCTTAATAGAAGATACAGGGGAAAATAAAATAAATATATGTACTGACAGTAAGGCAGCGATCGGGGCGCTATCAAATACAGTGCACAGATCAGAACTTACGAATAGATGTCGATAAGCAATTAATAAACTAACGAAAACCGCCAGAGTCACCCTGCAATGGGTCCCTGGACACAAAGGGATCCCGGGGAATGAAATGGCTTAAAAACTCGCCAATTTGGGAGCTGAGGACAATGGACCGTGGGAATCTCTTACAACAGGAATTGACAGAGATAGCAACATGGATAGAGAAACGGTTCTATGAGAACTGGAAAAAGACAAAAGCCAATCAAAGGATATTATTGGGGAAGAACTATGGAAGGACCTACCGATAAACATAAGACACTATCTCAACAAGATAGGAAAAAGCGAGACAAGCACATGTACATGGTGTGGAGAGGGAAGAGAGGACGCCATACATGTACTTAGAGATTGCCCAGCACTAGGGCACGCCAGGGGGAAATGTCTGCATGGCTGGACCTAAATGACATAAGATTCCTACCACTAACAGGACTCGCATTACTAGTGAGGAAATTTAGGCTCTAGTAAGCAAAACGACAGCACCATATCAGTGTAAAAGGAATGCATACATAAGGGACAGTACAGGTTGACGGAACCTGTGTATGCTTAAGGGTTGGTGTGGAGCATAATGGGCTTAGGTCTCAGTGCTCGTGGCCCCAGCAAGGGAACTTACCAATACTACAATAGAGAGATATAGATAGAAAAATATGATATTTGTTTTTCAAGAAATACTACTTATGAGTATTTATTATATTCAGTGTTTTTACTGCAAAAAAGCAGTTCGATATATCTATAAAGCTAAATCAAAAAAAAATTAACACTAACTTTTATCTATATTTTAGAAACAGTATCTTTAATATACAAAAAATATTGGATAAATAATACTAAGAATTCTTTGCAGAATACCAGACAAAGTTGTCAACTTTATCTTTTAAGTCCCTTTTCTACTTTAATGAAAAAAAATAATAATTTATGATTTAAAAAACAATGTTTAATCATTTACCTGCCAGTATTAAAAATGTAGGTAGTTTTTATAAATTCAAATTGTTCCTCAAAGACTTATTGTTAGGAAATGCTTATTATTTATTGTCTGAATACTTCAAAAATTATTTAGAATAAATTTATTGCACACAACTATTATATTGTATTTTTTCCTCATAATCTAATATACAGGGTGTTACAGAATGTTGTGAGGAAAATTTAAGGGAAGATTCTACATCTAAAAATATGAAAAAAAGTTTATATACACATGGGTCCGAAAATGCTTCGTTTGTATGATACGAGGTGTTTAAAGTTGTTTGTCCTTTATAATTTATTTCACATTTCTCGAAAACCCGTAAAGATAATGAGATGAGTTTTCGTACACGCAAATGTACAATTATAGGTCACATTTACATGTACAAATTTTTTTATAAGGCACTTACATCAGTGGCGTTCGTGCCGGTAAGTCCTTATTTTTAGCGAAAAAAGAAACTGTACGCCACTGGTTTTCGCAAAAATTATATTTTTATTTATTGTCTCTTAAAGCCCGTTTAATTCTGCTTTAAAAGTACCTCTGGGACTTTTTCGTTTGGACCCACTGTTTTCGAAATAAAAATAAAAGTACGCTAAGCTGTTCCCCGATTTATTTATTATTTTATTATTTTATTTGAACTAATTGTTCAGGAAGAATGTATTCGATTTTAACTTTAGATCAAATGCTGAAAATGGCTTTCCTCTGCTTCAGTGCATGCTGTAAATCGTCAAAACTCATCTTAATATACCCACGGGTTTTCGAAGAAATATGAAATAAACTATAAAGGACGAAAAACTTTAAACACCCCGTATCATAAAAACGAAGCATTCGGATCCATGTTTATATGAACTTTTTCATATTTTTAGTGTAGAATCTACCTCTCAAATTTTCCCCACAACATTCTGTAACACCCTGTATAAAATTCTCGTGTCACAATTTTGTAATCAAACTCTTCCGAAATTTTGTGTAAATTCAGTAGGTCTGATATTCTGCCCACCGAGAAACTGTAAGAGACCAGGCAAGTTTTTAATTGCATCGATGGATCCAGCGCATTGCGCTGATTTATCAAACCGTTTTTAAACTACGCTGGAGAGTCCGATGGATTCCATTAAAGCTATTATAAAATACTTGAGTAAAAAAATTTAAACAAATACGAAAGAAAAACACAACAATCAACTGAGCATTGACAGTTGCAGAACAAATAGCGAGCTTTTTTAAACATTTCGTTTTAATTTGTTCCATTAGAAGTTCTCATGACGCCACTTGACGTTCAGCGCATAAATTCAGCGTACTTTTTACCGATGGATTAAAAACTTGCCCACCTGTTCCTCTTTTTATAGTCCCCTTTATCCCTCTAATCTCTAGAATGTAAGCAGCCTGCCTACAAAGGTAGTATGTAGTTTAATTTAGGGTTTTTTTTTAAAAATTTTTAAATTTAACAAAAGTAGATTTTAATAACTGATCAACGACCATAATACAGTACGTAAATAATCCCGAATCAGTCAATTATTAAACAAACGGCGCACAATAAAAAAACTTTTTGTATAAAAGAAAAAGGTGCTAAAAAATGTTTAAACGTTGACTTCAGAGACCTGTAATTATACAAAATGGCTTAAGGAGTCGTATAGGCATTTTTTTCCAAGTCACTTAAAATTAAAAATTCTTCTTATGAAAGTAGGTATATTAAATTATAACAAAGCAGTTATTAATAGTACATAGCATGCCCAATTTTTTTTGATATATTTTAGTATTATTTAAAATATTTGTTTAAATTTATTAAAAATTAGATTTTTATAATTAATTAACGACCATTATACAGAGTGTGTGATAAGTCCCGGATCAGTTAATTATTTTAAAAACGGCGAACAATAAAAAACTTATTTTTTGTATAGAAGAAAAAGATCCTAATGAAATGTTTAAACCTGGGAGACCTCCAATTATACAGGATGACTTTAAAAGTCGTATGGGTATGTTTTCCTTTTAAACCACTTAAAATATTTTCCTATAAAAGTAGGTATATTAAATTATAACAAAGCTGTTATTAATAGTATATAGCATTCCCAGATTTTTTTTTTCAATATATTTTTGTGTTTTTTAATTCTTTTTTTTTTAATTTAATAAGAAGTGAATTTTCATAATTGATCAACGACCATTATACAGAGTGTGTAAAAAGTCCCGGATCAGTCAATTATTTCAAAAACTGCGCCGAATAGAAAAAACTTTTTGTATAAAAGAAATAGGTCCTTATGAAAAGTACAAAATTGAAAGACCTGCAATTATATAGGATAGCTCACAAAGACGTGGTAAATAATTTTTTTTTTTTTTAACGAAAGGACACTATTTTAATAGCGATTTCTGATTTCTTAAAACATTCTAAATAACAAATATGAAACATATCATAGGACTAAACTCATTGGTTTGAGAAATAATTTGAGTTATTGAACATAAATGCAATAGGTACGATATTACCTGCATTTTGCTTTTTTACAAGCTAGTACTAGAATTTTTTGCGTCACTTTTAAAGTAAACTCTAAAAATATCTCTTAGCAAAAGGGAACGTAAAACTTTACTAATGATCAGAAATTTAGAAGACCAACAAAGATCAGTGGGCAAAACAAAGGAATTATTCAATACTACTTTTCTAAACCGACAGCCTGTATCAAAATCTACAGTTGTGAGAACACTTTAAAGATTCGAGGAAACCGGGTGTTGCAGAAATAAAGTGCGATCCGAAAGACGAAAATCGGCAACTGGTGATGACAAAAAATTAAAGATTTTACTTAATTTTGTTTAGAATCCGCATTTGTCGTTAAGAAAAGCTGCTACTCAAGTAGATGCATGTTTTAAATTAGTTAATAATATTTTAGTAAGTAATTTTCACCCCTATAAAATAACTCTTGTTTACAATTATCAGAAGAAAATTTTGATCGTAGAATGGAATTTTGTAAAATAATGATGGAAAAAGGGAAAAAATCTTTTTGTTTCAATCAAATAGTTTTTTTTTGAATGAGGTTACATTCATGTTAAATAGATCTGTCAATCAACATAATTGTCGTTACTGGTCTGATCCGAACCCACACTGGATGAGAGAAATACATACCCAACACTCCCAGAAGTGAATGTTTGGGACGGATTATTCAGCAGGTGAGGCCTTTCTTTATAGAGAGGAATTTGATGGTCAAATGTTTCTTCAATTGCTGCAAATCAAATTGCACCAGCAAACCAATACAGTAGGCCCACTATAACGATATACCTGGTTTCCAGGCTGAAGCTTCTCCTTATTTTGGGTAAGCTGAAGAGGTTATTTATCAACAGATTTTCTAACCGCTCGCTGTATAGGGTAAAGAGGCCCATGAATGGCCCGCTAGTTTCCCAAAGACTTAACGCCCCTTGATTACTTTGAGACACTTAAAAATAAAATGTTTTGGACAAAACCCGTAGATCTGAACGAATTAAGAGGAAAATTATCCCAGAACGCGCATCTTATAATTCAGAAATGTAGCAAAACGTCATCCAAAAATTTTATTATAAAATAACCCATTGTCAAACTGTGGAAGGATGACTTTTAACAGTTAATTAGTTAATGTCTAAAACCTTATTAAGGAACTTTTTAAAAATTACCTAATTTGTTATTAAATTTTTGACAAAACTTACCTAGGTATACAAGTAAATTGTTTTTGTTGCGTTTTAACGTGAAGTATTTGAACCAACTCGTAAAAATGCACAATGTAATCGTACCTGTTGTATTTATGTCTCTCAACTTAAATTATTTTCTAAACTAATAGGTTGAGCCATATGACATATTTTTGCATTATTGTTATTTAGAATAATTATATAATTTAGAAAACGCATATTTAACACCTTTATGACATTAATCACATTTTTTTATTCTAACTGCTGATACGTGCTCCATACCATGGATACAAACGTTATTATCAAGAGACATTTTTTTACAAAGTCCGTTCATCCTGTCAACTATTCGCAATTACTATTTGTACAAAAAAAATCAATATAAAAATTACGATTAGCTAATGTCTCCCTTCAGATGTAGTATTTTATGCCGTTCGTGACACGGAATGTTGCAATCAAAATATGAGAAAATATACAACCAGTTTTTGATAGTGTTGACTAGTTGCGATATAAGTCTCATAACATACCTCAAATACTACAAAAATACCTAGGTATGTAAAAACGTCATAACTTATCGGTGGTAGGTAGGATGGTATTTATGGTAATTTACTGAAATTTTCTATACAGGTTTTTTGTGTGGCGCTACAAATCTAAAGTCAAATTTTATTGAAAACTTTTAGTTTTTAAGTTAAAAAGCACCATTTGGACCTAAGTTTACAACTGCACAAACCTTCCTAAAATTCCTCCTTTTTAAAATGAGTTACTCCAAAAGTGAAAGATTCTATGGTAAAACATTTATTATCTTTTAGAAAACATTTATTTTTACGTCTCTTTAGGGGTTATTTTTTAACAAAATTATATAGTGATTTTTAAGTAGTGTTACAACTTGGGAAACAATTGAAAGGCGCCTACTTTTTAAATTTACATTGTGTAAAAATAAATTTTACATTAAAGGCATTTTTTGTTTGTGTTCAAAATAAAAAGATGTTTCAATAACCTTTTAACATATATTACTTCATCAACAAATCCAAATTAAGGAAATATTTTTTTACGTTTACTTCTAAATAAAAACACCTTGCATTATAGGTGCAAAAGTCCTTATGCACCTTGTCATAAATTTCACCTTGTCAAAATTCTCTATTAAAGATCTTTTAGTTTTTTTTTAATTTAATGCTGGTAAATACAATTAAAATTATAAATTTGGCACCTTTTAGTTGTACCACTTATCTGTCTAAAATTCCTAAACAATTTCGTTGATTGTAAATATAAAATAAAATTTTTAAATGTGCTTATTAATAAAACTGGTGATTAAATAATCGTGAAAATAAGTGAAAAGCACCCCAAAACTACCGTATACTAAATTTTAATAAAATCAGCCGTGGGCTGGATAATAAAATTACCAATAAAATACCTAATATATTCCTTTTAAATATTTTTTGGCCAAATAAATTATTATATTTGTTTTTTATAGGTAGTTGTAGAAATAAATAAATCCCCACACCATCACCAAGTGACACCAGAGCGAAGCCTCCAAACACCTCCGAACCTGTTACGGATTCAACCACCGATCCCAACATTCCAGTAAGACCCAACACTTTAGAACTTCAAAAAATGGTCACGGATCATTGGAAAAGGAAACCACCAGGAAAAATTAAAAAAAATCGCCGGAATCACATTCAACTGACAAAAACTGAGAATCAACGTAAAAAATCTCAAAATTTCGACGAAATTCTCACAATGGGTAAATCAGACTCCTGACAACGACAATGTCGGTGCATTGTTAAAAAATGGCGCCCAAGGCGAAGATAATTGAGTGCAAAAAAATGGTGACACTGCAGATGGTGGCAGAGTGTTTAGTTTAAGTAGGGGATTTTGTTGTATGAGAACACAGCGGCGTGATTCATAGCGTAATGTATTAGTTATGTAAATTTAAGGTATATAAAATGAACCAACAATTTTGGGCATTTCCCTTTTGTGATATTTTAAAAAACTAAAATGTTTTACCGTTTCCTTGATGGTCATACACGATGTAATGATTTAAATAACAGCTTTATTTTACATAAACCTGGAGCCGAGAGGGTTTCTGCCAAGGAAGTTTAGAGTGTATGGAAGCCCAATGCTATGGCCCATTCGATCAAAAAAAAGTCCGCCCAGTATGAAAATAACTGTCAGGTTGGCCCC
>JAHBCN010009196.1:0-35695 GCA_019359885.1 Listronotus oregonensis | reverse complement strand
ACTACTTGGCAGTAACTTTTCCGCGAATTTTCATTGGTAGATGAATTATTACTTACAAAAAGATCAAATTTTGAGAAAAAAATACGTCAAAATGGCAAATTATATTATTTAATATTTTTTACCATAGGAATGTTTCTAGAAACTTACGTTGGATTTATTTACTGGAAGAGACAAATGAAAAGAGGCATTATTTCTAGTTTGTTTTCCTGGTACCCATTTGCAGGTTTTATTTTGTTGTATTATCCCGTTTCGATGTGCATTATTATGTCTACTTTGTTACTAGCTGTAAAAAGTAGATATTATTGGGCCCAGGAAGAAGTGTTAGAACTTAAATTTAAAAATTCACAAACTTATGAAAATTTATTACAAACCTTTCAAAAAATAGAGATATTGGCTTTACGAGTTGACAAAATCGTAAAATGTTTTAAGAGTATTTTTGAAGTTCAGCTTATGTTAATTGTTGTAATTGCTTTTCAACATTGCTTATATCTTTGTGTTTTTATACGCCGACTTGGAATTACTTGGTTGCAAGCTTTAATACTATTTAACGAGTTGGTAAGTAGTCAAGTACTTTTTTGGGCGTAATATTTAACATAAAAAGTTACAAACCTCCAAATCATACAGTAATAGACCACTTGACAGCATAGCAACCATTACTTTATAAAAATAAAATTTAACAAAAAAAACCTTTATTTTAAACAATGTGACTATAAATATTAAAAGAACAATTGTGTGAGTAAAAAAGGTTACAACTTTTGACCCTCTGTATCAACTAATTGTTGCAAAGCTTTTTTTTTTCATTTACCACAATTCGTACTGGAACTTCTTGGGTTAGTCCCAGTTTGACATTGTTAAATATCCTTTTGAATTTTTTTATTTTATTACCAATGCTTTTTCCACGTATTCTTTAGCTAAGCTTGTGAATCGCCACTCCCCATGCCGTTTAAAAACCTGAATATCAGCGCCATTGTCCGCAAAAAAGTGGCAGATGTTCTTCTCTAACAATAACCGGTGTAACTTGAAGTTTTAAATATTCCTCAATTTTTTGTAGAATTTTTGCAAAAGTGCGAATGCCAACTGGATGTACATTTTTTTATAACGATAAAACCAGAAAAATTGATTATGGTTTACCGTCTGAAGCTTTATTCAAAAACGTTGTGACTTTTTCCGTTGTCAAAACTTTTGATTTTTTGGATTCATATTTGTCATGTTGGCGTTTTAAGTAAGCTGTTACTTTTTAATATTGTGGAATATCCGTATTTTCATTCATTTGTCTCGTGCTTTTGATCATTGAGTATGAAGCCCTTAAACTAGAAGCTTTAAGGACTTTTGCCTAAAACAAATAACAAACTTAGGACCTATGTACAACACTTTAACCATATAAAATAGCCTAAATTTTCGTAAAAACAGGCCAGCATTAAGTATTCGTCCATTCCTTTATATCTCTTCTCCGCTCGCAGATCATATTATACACTTTCTCATACCTTTCCTTGAATTTCACTTGAAGTAAACTGAAAGAAGCTTTCTGGGCTGCATTTAAGGTATCTTTCGAGTCGTTTTTATTAGACATTTCTATAATTATTGTTATAAAAATCGTTCTTTAAAAATGAGTTTGATTGAATGCAGTCAACCCAAGGAAGTTTAAAGGTGTATGGAAGCCCAATACTGTAGAACAAAATTGTCCAGGCGTGCAGGGCAGCGGAAATAGAGGGGTTGGCCCCGCGGAGTTTGCGCAATGAATAGTAGGTCAGAGTCGGACTGCCATAATTCTTTGTTACTACCTATAAAGTTGACATCATCAAATGTCAAATTCAAGCATTCACTGTTTTTTTTTTGCACAAAATTGTTGGTTATTAAACGATACTACCATAGAATATTTAAAATTATTGTGTAATATTGGATTTTATATCATCTGATATAATATGGAAAGAAGCTTTCTATTTAAATGGTCAATATTTTTGTGAGTTTTGTATTTTTACCAAAAATACTTGTAAATGAATAAAAACCCGATTTTTTAAAATAAAATTCAAACATTGTATGATAGTTTCATGTACTTATCACCAATTTTGTGTTAAAAGAAGGATAAGACAGTGTAAATGAGTTTAATCTAATCCTAAGATTCTGGTTGTACATTAAAAAGTAAAAATTTTTATAACTGCTTTTTAGGCATATACTTTTCACTAACAACAAACATTTATGGGACAGAATAACAGTGGTTAAAAATGTTTAGTAACCTTTGGTACCTAGGTAACCATTGTAACAGTATCCGCTAAATATTATGTGTCTACAGTATGTCGAGCTTAAAAAGTTAATAATGTAAGTTTAAGAAACCAAAAATCTAATTTCTTTTTAAACAAATACAGAAAAAGCAAAAAGGAACTTTAGCATAAAATTTTACTTTCTTTAGGTCAATTAGAGGGACCTGTTTATATTAAAATTTGCGTGGCCTGCCCAGTAATTAATAATTTTGATCCTTTAAAAGAATGTACTAAATTATTAAATGAAATAAACGTACCTAATTGTAAACCTTATTTCTTTTTAATAATCCACAGAAATACACAAACATTGTGGAATTCATCTAAAAGATAGTTAAATTTAATATTAATAACTAATATATATTTTTATTTTTTTGGTTACCTAACGTTACGTCTCATAAGAAGCACCTAGTTTAAATATAAGAAATACTTACCTAAAATAAAAAATGCCGGGTATGTTACCCTTGGATTTGCAAGACAAAACCATACAACCTCTAATCATTTTGTTACGATATTTTAAGTAACAAACAATAAACACAAAATTATAGTCACAATTTAATAAATACTAATCACTAATATAAGAAGGTTTTTATCAATCCAAAAAACGTCTTTAACCAAAAAATATAGGTACTCACACAAAGCAAAACAATCGAAACTAATACGGCGCAAAGGGCACAAACCACAACGAAAATGACGAATGATGAGACGACGACAGTTGCAACGGCAAACGGTACAGCGAGGATATAGTTTCATACGCGCCGCGCGCGCCCTTGCACCAAAAATCTTAGACAACCTAAGATCAAAAACGGTACTACGGCTCTCATAAAATTATAATGTGTTGCCTAACTACACACTGATTTATCAGTGTGTAAGTAGGGAACACATTAAATTATTTCGTGGAATTTTGTTATTGCGCAGAATCGGCGGGGCCAACTCTGACAGTTATTTTCATACTGGGCTGGACATTTTTGGATCGAATGGGCCATAGCATTATGCTTCCATACACCTTTAAACTTTCTTGAGTCAACCATTGATAATTACAAAAAACAAACTCCTGTTTAGGTTTAGATTCCCAAGTTAATGAGACGTTATTATAAACTGATTTTAATATAAAAAGCAATATAGGCAATTATCTACAATATGCTAAAAAATAGTATACGGGTCATTCTAAAATCCGTTGCAGAAAATCGTGACAATAAATCTAAGTTTTTTAAAAAATAAAATTTTGTTTAATTTAGGTGTAAAGATATTCATATTTACACTTTAACTTTATAAAATGCAATTTTGTAGCTGGGCGCGATCATTCGTCTCTATTTTCAGATTTTTAGAGGATTTACTGGATCAGGGTACAAAAAAATAACAACTCTGTTACCAACATTTATTTATTATTATTTAAACAACAAAAATATATTTTTTATATTCTTCTTTGGAATTACCACAAATTAAGTCTTTTCTCTTATGTTTGACATAGTAAATCACAGTATTGTTTCTTAATTATGAATAATAATTAAAATTATGGATACTCTGTTAGTTTGTATGTTTTATATAAAACTATTTTTTCTTTAAATTGTTTAAATTAAATGATATATAATAGACATAACAAAGTTATTGTTCGTAAATAAAAGTAGTATATAGCTGACTTATAAAACATACAATAAAGTACCAACTTTTTATAAAAAATCTAACTTAACTCTTTTAAAAATAGGGACATAAATGTAACGGAGTTGTAGAAACAGTAACATAGTTGTACTTTTACAACTAATTTATTAACTTAAAACTTTTTTTTATAATAATTAGACATTAAAACCTAAAAAAGCAAGTACGCTCTAACTGAGATCAAATTAAAATTACCTGATATCTTATTTTTCAAATATTTCTAAATTAGTCGGGAAATGATAACATACCCTTTTGCCCTTAATTACGTTTCTGGGTTCCGGGACAATTTTTATCAAAGTTTCATATTGTTCATACGATATATCATTTTCGACCAATTTAAATGCTCTTCCGGTATCGTCAACAGACTTCAAGAATACGATTTTTACTTCTCCGTCATCGTCTACTTCATCTAACGCTTTTCCAAGGTAAATGTATTCGTTTTTAGAAGTGCATATTTTTACTAGAACGTAGACTCCTTCTTTAATTTTATTTTGATGAATATTTTCCTTCTCAATTAAGTGGTTTTCATCATTCTTTTCTTTTGACAATCCAGGTTGAGCTGAAACTTTATTTCTTATTTCGTTTAAAGGAATATCATCATCACTAGATTCCGAGTTTGAACTGTATATAGTATTGTAAATTGATTTCCTGTTCTGAACAATTAAATTAGTAATATCTTCTAACGTAGCAGGATTACTGTCCTTTAATTGTTCCATTGTTTCTTTAAGCGCATAATAGGTTTTTGGACACATGCAAGAACAGAAACCACGCTGGCAAAAACAGCTCAACTCTCGATACTTTAGCGATCCCATTTGGTCTGTAAAAACTTGATGTACTTTCATTGTGCCATATAAAGAAACTTTTTATGTCTTCATCAAGTATAAGCTACATCTTCACTTTGCTATTGTCTTTTAGAAGCTGATAGAAGGAAGAAGCATTAGAAATATCTTTCCCAACGGCAACAACTTGGTCAGCAGTTCGCTTAATAAAGCCACCGATACCGTCTGCCGCCCCCTTTCCATGTCCCGCCTCAAAAAAATTCCACGTAACTTTAACAAAGTTGTACTTTGAGAATAATTTTGTACAGGGTGTCCCAACGATAGAGTAAAGTAAGTTTTTGCTTACCTGATATTATTTGTGTCAATATCGTTTCCGCCATAGGATAGAGGTAGGAAAAGCGCATATTTTAAAAATATTGGAAGTTATACAGGGTGCGTCACAAAAGTGGGGTACGTAAAAGTAAGATTTATTTAAATGGAACACTCTGTATTTGATTTTATTTTTGAATTCTATGGATTAATACTTACATTTTTTGTCATGTAAAGCATGAGCTGAAATTTGATAGTTTCTGAAATATTCGGATTTAAAGATGAAAATAGACATTTTCATGGTGTTGATAAATGGGCAGTTTCTACGTTACTTCAGAAATGAAAGCTTCCATATTTGGCAGGAGAAAGGACTAATGTTATATTAATGTTCAGCCTGTAAAATATTTCTAATTTGTTTTACAGGGTGTTTATTATAACCGTCCAAATTCGCACAGTTTCAAATTAAAAATCTCATTTTTTTAAATGGCACACCCTTATATTTTTATTTTGTTTTATTCAGGATTAAGAAACCTCTAATTTTTACCGAATATGTCCTATACCTATATTTAATAGTTATCGATAAATTTAGCTTTTTCCAAATAGCTACGTTGTATTCGGTACCATACCGGTAACATTGTATTGATCGCGTTAGCCATGAAAAACAATAGCTAGGATTAATAAAAATTCATGTGTCAAAACAAAACGCATAATAATTGTCGTAAATTAAAATTTGACGTTATTTTTTTCGTCTTCATTTCGTTGTTATTGTATTGGGCATGGACTATCCTTTAAATGAGTTAATTGACATGATCTACGTGTTAGGCGAGGCTGAAAAACCCTCTGTTGGCCCAAAGAATTTACAGAATGAAATATCCTGAACGTCGGATACCTACTGCTACTGGCTTTCAAAATGTAATGGAGAGATTTAATTCCACCGGCAGTGTTAAATACTCAAAACGTGAAGTTGTTAACAAAAACGCAGCCAATGAAGAAAAAGAATTAGAAATATTGTTAAATATTCAAGAAAATCCCCAGGTGAGTACTAGGAATCTAGCGACGTTATGCAACACTTCCAAATCAACTGTGAACCGAACAACAATCAAGTTTAAATATCATCCATATCACATTGAGCTTCATCAAGAAGTGCGGGAAGATGATTTTGAAAGACGAATTCAATTTGTAATATTATTATTCAACAATTACAGTTAAATAACAATTTTTTGTGCAACGTTATGTTTTCCGATGAGGCAACGTTCAGAAGCAATGGGGCTGTAAATCGGCATAATATGCACTATTATGCCACTGAAAATCCATTTTGGCTGCGAGAAGTTCAAAATCAAAATCATTGGTCAATAAATACGTGGTGTGGTATCCTTCATAACCAAATTATCGGTCCCTATTTTTTTGATGAGTCTTTATCGGGCCGCAGCTATTTATATTTCTTACGTGAAGAAATGCCTCAGTTAGGTACTTGAAAATATTAATTTAGATGAGCGGCTAAATATGTGGCTGCAACATGATGGTGCACCTCCACATTTCCATCGTGAAGTCCGGGAATTCTTGGATCGGCAATACCCAGAAAATGGATTGGGCGTGGAGGCTTTATTCCATGGCCACCAAGATCATGCGATTTAACCGTTAGACTTTTTCTTATGGGGATACATAAAAGACCGGGTATATGTCAATAAACCAACGACCAAGGAGGATATGAAAACAGAATTCGAGAAGTTTGTCGTACGGTGTCCCCCCTTATGTTATCGGAAGTAAGACACAACATACAAAAAAGGATAAATATGTGTATTCAACAAGAAGGCCGCCTATTTGAACATATTTTAAGACGTGGTATTGAATAAAAAATTTTTTTAATATTAAACATTTCTTATTTAACATTAAGATGTAATATTGAATAAAAACTTAATTACTATTGAATAAAAACTTAATTACTATTGAATAAAAACTTAAAATTCACGACTCTTAAGTGTTTTGTTTTGACACATGAATTTTTATTAATCCTAGCTATTGTTTTTCATGGCTAACGCGATCAATACAATGTTACCGGTATGGTACCGAATACAACGTAGCTATTTGGAAAAAGCTAAATTTATCGATAACTATTAAATATAGGTATAGGACATATTCGGTAAAAATTAGAGGTTTCTTAATCCTGAATAAAACAAAATAAAAATATAAGGGGTGTGCCATTTAAAAAAAATGAGATTTTTTAATTTGAAACTGTGCGAATTTGGACGGTTATAATAAACACCCTGTAAAACAAATTAGAAATATTTTACAGGCTGAACATTAATATAACATTAGTCCTTTCTCCTGCCAAAAATGGAAGCTTTCATTTCTGAAGTAACGTAGAAACTGCCCATTTATCAACACCATGAAAATGCCTATTTTCATCTTTAAATCCGAATATTTCAGAAACTATCAAATTTCAGCTCATGCTTTACATGACAAAAAATGTAAGTATTAATCCATAGAATTCAAAAATAAAATCAAATACAGAGTGTTCCATTTAAATAAATCTTACTTTTACGTACCCCACTTTTGTGACGCACCCTGTATAACTTCCAATATTTTTAAAATATGCGCTTTTCCTACCTCTATCCTATGGCGGAAACGATATTGACACAAATAATATCAGGTAAGCAAAAACTTACTTTACTCTATCGTTGGGACACCCTGTACATATTAGGTAGAAATTTTGTTTTTGGCTATACTGAGTCGCGGGTCCATCCGAAAATATATGTATCACTTTTATATATGGCGACTGTTCTCGAATTGAGGAAAGTATGGGGTGAAGATGACTCCAAATTGCAGAAGGGCCGTGTGAAAGGTTGTTTGATACTGTACAAAAGGATTCCACTTCCATGTTTTGACTTCCCGAGCTTCGCTTGTATAACACACCAGTGTGTAAGGATACTTGGTTACGCGACCCACCAAAATGATGCGATTGTATCTCTTCGTGCAACTTACAATTATAGTTTTCACTAAAATCTATATGAAGGGCTATTTCGCCTTCGGACAATTTATCTAGACACTCTCTATAGTTTTTATATCGTGTTTTTATATTATATACGTGTCTTTTAAAGTCTTTAAGTGTTTCTTCAAATTTTTCTATCAAATATTCTACTTTGCTTTCCATGTTTTCTTTTACATTTTTCGTAATTCTTATTTTTTTTCCCGACTTTTCTACAATTTCAGTTTTCCTTACCCATTGGGGATATTTCACAAGCAGCTCGTTCTTTGTTTTATCATATTTTAGTTTACTGTATTGACATTTGAAGCAGTATCCTGACATACACGGCAATGAATGTACATCGCAAACTTGTTCTTGAATAATCTGTTTAAATCAGACGTAGGAATAAGCTTGGCCTTAAAAAGAGCAGTAGAAAGGTGCAATATGTTAGTATGTAGTAGGCAAAGACATGTTTCCCTTACATCAATCGATGGAGGCCTTACATAAAATGGTCTGTTTGCAGTGAAATTGCTGTAACAACATTTTTGGTCAGGGTTTTCTCGCTGAAATGAATGGAATAGATTTTTCATAGTGTCCAACAGATAGCGTTTTTGCATTTTTGACTTTTTATAGGTCACAGTTTCTTTTTTACCCGCGGTAGCCCTGGATACGTCGTCACGATTAAAAAATTGGTGTAGTTTAACTCGTAGAACGCTTTTCTCATTCTTTGGTGTGTGTTTTCTAAAATAACCCTGATTAGTATTTAAACAGTCTTTAATTATTTGCACTTTCTTTCTTGATTGCGTTATACTATCTTCTTTAAATATATTTTGAACAATGCGTCTCTCCTTAAAACTTCTTATTTTCTTATACCGCTGTTTAATAGCGTTTGATAGAATATTATATCTGTCGTCATGTGGGCGGTTTCTTCCCTCATTTTTTCGTAAAACCCTATTGTATCTTTTCTTGTATTTTTCATATTTTTTTTTCATTTTCTCTTACTCTTCTTTCATTTTTAAATTTTCTCTAAGAAGTTTAGATCTATCTCTCTTTACTTTTTTTCTACCACGAGCTTTTGCAGACATGTTAGGAATTACATTACTGTATCTTGGAGTTGAAGGCTGAGGAGTAGAGAGTTGACGAGGAGTGGCAAATCTTAGTGAAAAAACAGGTGTAACTCTATCAGATGCTGAAGGTGGTGGTGTCTCAGATCTAGGCGTTGATTCTGGCGTATTCATAATTACTTGAAGTGCTCTTTGACGATCTTTTCTTTTGGCATTCGCAACTCGCCATTTTTTTTAGATAGTCGATGTTCACGCGGAGTCTTGTCTTTTATCAAGCGTTTATTTTTATGATATCTTTCTAAATCTTTTCTTTTAGCTTCTGCTTCTTTTTCGGGATTCAGTTTTCGCCTCTCCCTATAGCGTCGCTGCTTTTCAGCAGCGGTAAGAGCCATAATGAGGTGATATAATTATCTAGAACAAATTATTTAATTTATAATTCAAGATACAGACAGACTAACGACGACCAAAGCTTTAAACTGTTAAATAATTACATTAATAACAACTCTGTTACCAGTCTACAACTCTGTTACCTGATGATAGTAACAGATTTGTTCAGTAACAGAGTAGTAAATTTAAGGCTTTGTATCTTTTATTATTTAAACAAAATTATATAAAGTTAAAATCAATGCACATAGGGTAATTATTTCATAAGATCAACTTTAAAATTGTAAATTTGTAAAGAAATATAGGAATACTTACTTAAAAACGTCGGTAACAGAGTACAAACAGAATAAAACCACGCGCCTCACATCACAGCCAACGGACAACTGGTTCGTATACCCCCGCCTCACTTGCAACGAACAGTGTCGATAAAGCAGTAGACATAATAACACAACTGTTTTCATTAAAAAGATGGCGCCATCTCTTAGTAGCTCTCAAATATATGTGGTAACAGAGCGAACGCTTATTATTTGACATAAAGCGGGACAAAACTTGAAATAATCGTAAATGGATTAATTATTGATTTCACTAGGTATGAAACATCTTGTAAAAAATGTTGAAGTTGCCTAATTACTATATTATTTAAACAAAAAGATTCATATGGTTTTATAAAATGGAATCACGATTTCCGTATAATGGTCTGCCGCCTGGGACACAATTTTTTTGTATGAAAAACAACTCTGTTACCATAAATGACTGCTCTGTTGTATAAAAAAAAATGGTGTTTAATCAATATTAAAGGCATTAGATGTTAAAAAGTTATTAAATAATGTGTCCTTTAACGAATGATCCTATAATTCTTTAAAATGTTGCTATATCTTAGGGTAAAGAAAATATTTTAGTTTCGGGACATCATTTTCTGCAACGGATTTTAGAATGACCCATACGCACTTCGTCAGAAAAGTGATTTTACTTGACTCGTGAAGTATTTAAATCCTCGCTTTGCTCGGATTCAAACGCACCATTCTTATCGAGTAAAATTCCACTTTTCTATACTTGATACTTAATATACTATTAACAAATAAGTAACCGCACGATAATAAAGATATCTATTGCATAGAACCTTCGATCATTAATGAATTTACGACACCAAAAATGTTGTTCAGTTTTATTTAAAAAAAAAAACAATTAAAATTGGCAAAAACACATTATATCCATTTTGTTCGATTTCTCATTCATAATATGTCTAAACTGTAAAACCCGTTGCCTGGTCTTTTCTCCCCCTTAAACCTTCAAATCCAAAGGCGGTTGGTGAATTTGGCCTTTTTTTCCCCACAATATTTGTGAAAAATCAAAGTTTCAATTTGGGCAACTTTATTATATTTATAATAAGTCCAAGTATCTTTATTTAAATCTACAATAAATTGGTCAAAAAATTAAAATGCCAAATATCTAAAAAAAAACCTCAAATTTTCTATTTTAATTATATTTTTGCCATTTTACCTGTTTTTTAATCTTTTATTAAAAAAAAATCATGATGCGCTCAACCCACCATAATGAATAAATTCCAGTTTATAAGCTTATTAAGTGTTATACTAAAGATAAAAAAATATGTTGGACACAAAGCGCATCATATAATTTTTTTAAATAAAAGATCCAAAAACGTGTAAAATGGCAAATTTTTTATAAAAATAGTAAGTTTTGAAGATTTTTTTTGGTCCTTGTCAGTTTGATTTTTTATCAATTTATTGTAAATGTGGGACACCAAGCGAAGGAACAGTTATTTATACAGATGGCTCGAGGAAAGGGGGGCGCACAGGCTTTGGTTTCTATGTATGCCAATAGCCAAAGCCATAGAATACTACCTTAATAGAAGATACAGGGGAAAAATAACCATATATACTGACAGTAAGGCAGCGATCGGGGCGCTATCAGATACACTACACAGATCAGAGCTTACTAATAGATGTCGGGAAGCAATTAATAAACTAACGAAAACCGCCAGAGTCACCCTGCAATGAGTCCCTGGACACAAAGTGATCCCGGGGAATGAAATGGCTGACAAACTCGCCAATTTGGGAGCTGAGGACAATGGACCTGAATATACCGTGGGAATCTCTTACAACACGGATATGACAGAGGTAGTAACATGGATAGAGAAACGGTTTGATGAGAACTGAAAAAAGACAAAAGCCAGACAATCAAAGGCTATTATTGGGGAAGAACTATGGGTGCAAATGAAAAACCTGAAAGGCATACTAACAGGTCATTGTAGAAACAGACACTATCTCAAAATAGGAAAAAGTGAGACAAGTACATGTAGATGGTGTGGAGAGGGAAGAGAGGACGCCATACATGTACTTAGAGATTGCCCAGTACTAGGGCACATCAGGGGGAAATGTCTAGGTGCAACATGGCTGGACCTAATTGACATAAGATTCCTACCACTAACAGGACTCGCATCACTAGTGAGGAAATTGGGGCTCTAGTAAGCAAAGAGACAGCGCCATATCAGTCTAATAGGAATGCATACATAAGGGACAGTACAGGGTGACGGAAAGTGTATATGCTTAAGGCTTGGTGTAGAGCAGGGACCAAACTATTTTGGACAACCGACCCCTTTTCCAAAATGAACTGTTACCTCAGACCCCCATGGCCAAATTACCTACTTTTAAGATCAACCCCCTTATTCATAATGGTCCGCTAACTTAAAAGAGCTGCTACAGAGCGTTATTTTTCATTCTGACTTAGGTCAATAGAAGAAAACAGAGTGAGAATTAGCAATGCTATTGATACAAAATACCTAGGTACTAAGGTACCAATTGGAAAACTTTGCACTTGGTTAAGTGAGTAAAGTTGACTTCATTTTATCATCAAAATTTAACAAAATAAAAAGACATTCAGTAAATATCAAGTTTAATTTATAATGATTATCACAAATTAGGTACTTAAAGAATCTTAAGTAGGTAGGAGATTATATTTAAAAAAGTATTAATTCGCAAAGAGAAAATAAAACTTGATGTGATGGATAAACCTGGTGACTATCTACCAATCTAGCTACATTCGGGTCAATATTGGTGAGTTGCAGCCTTAAATCTCCACGTTCGTTGATTTTCAAACGGTTTCTTTGTTTCGTCAAAATGTTTGTTACCACACTGAAGATTTTTTCAACTAGGTATGATGATGGAAAAGCGATAATGTATTTTTCAGCAATGTTCCACAATGTAGGAAACTGTGTTTCAATGTTGCGTTGCAACCAGAACTTCTGATAGCCTTGGTTGTTGTTTTTCATCTTGTACGAACTTGAGGCTTTACATTACTACAACAATGCTACTTCCTACAAAAATATTAATTATTCTTAGTACACGTAACACAACATAAACAATACAGTACCTACCTATCTTGAAAGTTTTAAATAAGAACTTGTGTTAATTTAATAGGGGTCGACTTTTAGACCTCGTCAACCTCCAAAATCAGTTTTTGTTTATGTCGACCCCTAGAAAACAGATATCGACCCCAAGGGGTTGATATCGACCACTTTGGGAATCCCTGGTGTAGAGCATAATGGACTTAGGCCTCAGTGCTCAGAGCCCCAGCGAGGGAACTCACCATGCTAAGATAGATAGATAGATAGATGTAAATAAATATACTTGGATTTACTACAAATATTATAAAATGACCTTAATAGCAACTTAAAATTTTAACTCATGATTGGCGAAAAAAAGGCCGAATTTTACCCACCTCCTTTCGTGTGACAGTCGACCGCACCAAACCTCGTCACAAGTAAAGGATTCACACTCCTAGAATGAAGGTCAGTAACTTAAAGAATTAAATTATTTTTTTTGTGAACGAATAGACTTAGAACTGCTCAAAGTGTTGCTTAAATAATTAAAATAATGACAATGGAAGTTCTAAAATCATTTGGTAATACCACCGAATCATTGTCTTTTAGATTCAGACAAATAATTTTTACTTAAAAGATTACTTTAATATTTATTTTAAAAAAATAACTCCTTTCCAGAAAAATATAGCGATTTTCGGCATCATGGTTTCTTAAAAAAGTTGGTAGTGACTATAAATTAAGGCCCATTGCGGAAAGGTAATTCTGCTGGGTTCTGCATTCTGCTGAATGTGATTTCAATACGGCATTGAAAGTAACATTGTTATATCTTACTGCAAAGCAACAATATTTGTTTTTAAGTGCTTGTTTTCCTGTTGTCCACTGAACACTCTGGGGAGAGAGTGTCATGGTGAACAGCAAAGAGAACCCATTGTCTCCTTTTAACTATCATAAAACAAAGTTACGTTTTTCATATTTATTTATCTTAAATAAATTATTAAAAAAGTCATTTATTTTTAGGTACCAATCACAGTTTGTATTTTTATCTGTGATATTACCAGAGGCGAAAAGGACAAATTTACAGAAGCATGTATCAAAGTAAAGGAATCCTTCGAAGAAAAATCAGAAAACTACGAAATAATGCACTGTTTATCTCTAAAAATAGCATCGTTAAAAATTGAATTTACAGGAGCCGGATTTTTTCCGATTGGCCGAACGACATTAATTTCTTTGTTCAGTTGTTGTGTTAACTATTTAATTACTTTGGAAAGCAGTTCAGATAAATATTAATGGAGACGTTTACTTTCAACTATTTTATTTTAAGATTAAAATATTGTAAAAGAAAAAACATTGATTCATTCTTATACCGGTTCATCCAGTGAGGATTGAACAAAGCCACATTTAGCTTACCTTATATTTAAAAACAAATTTTAAGTAGCCATCTGATATACTTTTCCTTTAAAATTAAAAAAACACACTTAAAAAAGGATTGAGTTCAAAGAAACAGAAACAACCTGAAAATATTTTAAAAAATAAGGAATTTTTAGAGCTAATGCCATAATAGGTAGTAGTAACCCTTAATTTAAGGTGATTTATTGGTTTAAAAGTTTCAAGAAATCCATTTTTTTAGTTTGTTTTATTTGGGTTACTCGCCTTTTTACTTTTTGGAAAATGGGACCCTCTTGGTCCGGGTCCCGGGGTATGCGGGCTGACCCTGTCCAGCCCTATGGACCCCTATGAACTTGCAGATCGCCTGCAACAAAAAAGAAGAAAACCCCCAAAAACCCAAAAAATCACAAATATTAATCTACGTTTCGGTGGCAAGTCGGCCACCGTTATCAAGATTGAAACTAAAACAAAAAATTAAACTAAATTTTAAGAAATTTTAGGTCTGAAAACTTAGGAAATTCTGATAGCTTTTGAACTTTTAATGACGTTTTGTCATAAGTGACAATAGGTTATTGGACTGGTGTATGTATAGTATTTAAAAAGGCCAGAAAGGTGGGTGGTATGGTGTGTTAATTGATTTTAAGTTTACCTGAATTTACTTCAACATCAAGCATAGGTAACCATGTATTATTTAAACTAACAGATATTGATGCTACACATCTGTCTTTATTTAATAAAATAAATGCACTTTCTTTTATTTTACGTTTTTTTGAACAAGTTTCCTTTGCTATAATGCTAGAAGCATTCCAGTTTATTATGTGGTTTATTATCAAATGCGTGTTGACAGATTTTTAATTTGTGGAATTCTGTGTTTCTAATATATGTTCTATGTTCTTTTATGCGTTTGGCTAATGGTCTGGAAGTTTCACCTATATAAAATTTATTACATTCACAAGGGATCTTATAAATGACATTTTTTGTGTTTTCGTTTATATTGTTTGGTTTTGTTTTTGTTACTTAGGATCTAATGGTGTTTTGTGTTTTAAAGATAGTGCGAACATTAAATTTGTTACCTATTCGTTGAATTTTATTTGATAAGCCATAACAGTAAAACTCCACACTTTTATGGAGTACCAAAAATACACAAACCTGATATACCATTACGTCCTATAGTTAGTTGCATAAACTCACCTACACACCCATTAGCAAAATTTTTACTTAATATTTTAGATCCTTTAGTAAACAATACTGACTCATACATTAAAAATTCCCAACATTTTCTAGAAAAATTAAGACACATTGACATAGACCCAAAGAACACCTTGGTAAGTTTTGATGTTGTAAGTTTATTCACAAATTTTCCTGTAGATAAAACATTAAATATTGTTAGAAATAAATTAGAAAATGATGTCCACCTTGGCGAAAGAACCAAACTAAACATAAATTATATTCTTGAATTATTAACTTTTTGCGTAAAAACAACATATTTCCAATATAACACTGACTTTTACAAACAAACTTCTGGCATGGTCATGGGTTCACCTTTATCACCATTATTAAGTAATATTTTTATGGAAAATTTTGAATCCAATTTTGTTCAAAATCATAATTATAAACCTTTAGTTTGGTGGAGATATATAGATGACATTTTTTCTATTTACCAACATGACGAAAATTGTCTAAATAATTTTTTAACACACATTAATACACAAGAACCCACTATTCATTTCACTTTAGAAAAGAACAAAACTCACAACTTCCTTTTCTTGATATTCTAATAAAAAAGATGTAAATAATTTCGAAACCAAAATTTACAGAAAACCTACACATACCAACAGATACTTAAATTTTAACTCTAATCACCCAATAATCGTAAAGAAAGGAGTTGTAAAAAGTCTTTTTGATAGAATTAAAATAATTTGTTCTGATCAAAACAAAGAAAATGAAAAAGAATTTTTAAAAGATATTTTAGTTCAAAATAATTATCCTCTTGATTTTATAAATAAATGCTTTCTAAAATTTGAACAACCAAATTTAAGACAAAATCAAAATAGACCTGTTACAAACCTATTTTTACCATATATTCCTGGCTTATCAAATAAAATTCAACGAATAGGTAACAAATTTAATATTCGCACTATATTTAAAACACAAGACACCATTAGATCCCAAGTAACAAAAACAAAACCATACAATATAAACGAAAACACAAAAAATGTCATTTATAAGATCCCTTGTGAATGTAATAAATTTTATATAGGTGAAACTTCCAGACCATTAGCCAAACGCATAAAAGAACATAGAACATATATTAGAAACACAGAATTCCACAAATAAAAAATATGTCAACACGCATTTGATAATAACCACATAATAAACTGGAATGCTTCTAGCATTATAGCAAAGGAAATTTGTTCAAAAAAACGTAAAATAAAAGAAAGTGCATTTATTTTATTAAATAAAGACAGATGTGTAGCATCAATATCTGTTAGTTTAAATAATACATGGTTACCTATGCTTGATGCTGAAGTAAATTCAGGTAAACTTAAAATCAATTTACACACCATACCACCCACCTTTCTGGTCTTTTTAAATACTATACATACACCAGTCCAATAACCTATTGTCACTTATGACAAAACGTCATTAAAAGTTCAAAAGCTATCAGAATTTCCTAAGTTTTCAGACCTAAAATTTCTTAAAATTTAGTTTAATTTTTTGTTTTAGTTTCAATCTTGATAACGGTGGCCGACTTGCCACCGAAACGTAGATTAATATTTGTGATTTTTGGGTTTTTTGGGGGGTTTTCTTCTTTTTTGTTGCAGGCGATCTGCAAGTTCATAGGGGTCCATAGGGCTGGACAGGGTCAGCCCGCATACCCCGGGACCCGGACCAAGAGGGTCCCATCTTCCAAAAAGTAAAAAGGCGAGTAACCCAAATAAAACAAACTAAAACATGGATCCGCCACAAAACTATAGAAGATATTTCAATTTTTTTAGTTGTACTTTTCAATACCTTATATTATGAAGAATATATGGACGAAACCGTTTTGCCCGGAAATCATTTCTTATAGTCGAAATATAGGATCATCGGACCGGGCAGCGTTATTCCCTATGCCAACCATATTCAACTCTTGCTAGTTACTCGCGTCTAGAGATACCCCGGATATTTTGGCTTACAAGCTTCTTGACAGTGACGCATGTCTAATAATCTAACGAATTTGTAGACGTAAAAATGCGAAGGCGTATTAGAAAAGACCCATGATTTGCTTTTTTACATTAAATGCATTATTTAGATAAAGCCCTGCATAATAAAGCATGTTTTATGTGTCAACACTGTCAAGAAGCTCGTGAGTCAAAATATCCGGTGTATCTGTAGACGCGAGTTTGCTAGTTACGAAACGCGCCGATCTGCATGTCAAATTTTGCCCAACCCGATTCAGCGCGCAGTGTTGAATCGGGTTGGGCAATAAAAGATGGGATCTGTAAGACTATATTATGGTTGATATTGTGGATTAAACAAATATGAGACGCACAAAAGAAATCATGTTTTATTATGAAAACAAAATACAAATGATAAATTTATCTGAGTAACAAAATTATCAAACTTACAGTTGCGATATCATTTTTAATGCCCACTTGCATGTCGATTTGCAAGAATACTAACTGCTAATTTTTTTTTATGTTTTCTACTTCTTTGCCTACTTTATGAATTTGATGGGCGTTCTGCTGCTACTCTTTTTGATCCCCTTGTCACACCAGATCGAATTTTTCGTCATGAGATAGATCCTGGTTGAACGCGTATATTTCCTTAAAAACTTATTGTTCCAATTTCCGCCGAAAATGAAGCAAATTGTGCAGATGTAGTTATTTTTTTACTCCTAAATTGTCATTTTTAATAATTTTTAATGAGGAGATTGATTGAAATTAATCTGCATGCGTGCAACTTCAGTTTAACCACCTACAATCAAATTAGTGACAGTGAAATTTTGACTCAACGAAGATTCGGTGCATATGTGCATATCTGGTCCTGCAGGACACTCGCAGATAATATAATCAGAAAACACCTTATAAATAATTTCCTTACATGAAGACTGATCATATTCATGTTCAGAAACTTTACCAACCATCAGTTGTAAAAATGCTTGAAATAAATTTTGAATAAATAAGTCATTTTTAGCTACTCGCCCGTTTGTGTAAAGCCAATTCGACGCGAAAGCACTGAATAAGGTTGGTATAGGGAATTACGCGACAGGGCGTCCCGTGTCATTAAGCGCCTTTTCAAAACTTTAAACGCGATGTCCCAAAACCCATTTTTTTGCTGGGTGCATGAATTGCTGAAAAATTACTTAACCAATTTTGATGCCACTTTGCCATTTTGTAGAAAATTGAACTTGCTTTGGTTGCAACCTTGAAAGTTAAAATTGCTTTAAAATGTTGGATTTTACGTACGTTTAAATACAACAAAAAGTAGATTTTTTTAACTTTTTTTTGAAGTGACCGCCATTTTGTGAAAAATTGACTACTTTTTCAAAGTTCCAACTATAGCTACACTCATATATTTTAATAATTTTTTGGTCTCGTCTATTTCAGACTTCCCAGTTGCTACGGCGAGCATGACCTTTTTCGGCGCTATTTTATTCACTGACGGTTTAACATTTTCGGGCGAATTTTTTTTAATATAGCTCAAAGATAAAAAAATAAAAGGGTATAGGCATTGTTTTACTTATTCCTTAATTTCAATTTAAAAATGTTGAAATTGAGGTAAAAATCGAATCTTCAAACCAGAAAACACCTTTAAGGAATGTATAACTTCTAGAAAAATACATTTTTTGCACATGTTTATATTTGGATAACAGTTAATATAAAATCCTGTTTATTGAGTCCTGTTAAAAAAACAGAGCGTTTAAAAAATGAACCAAAAAATAGGTGTCCTATTAGGAAAATGTTAATTGTATGTCCTATCTTCTTTATTTAAGAAAAAAAAAAAAACATTTTCCTTAGTATTCTTTTAATTTCACATTTTTTTTTATATGAGGAAAACCACAAATCTTACCCAAATAAGTCCCTGTAACGTCAGATGTCCAAACTCCCTAGTAATTTATATATTATCATTTTACAATTGTTATTATATTTTATCTACAACCGGGCGGTAACTAAGGTTACAAACACTATTTTAAGAGTTGGTAAGTGTTACTTTACCGCACTAGTGTTGTTTTTGTACTATGGACTTTTCATAAATCGTTTGTTTAAACATCGTTAAACAATTATTACTCTCCACGTAAATTACCTAACATACAGATAATATACCTAAAAGTTAAACGTAATAGTCGAGTTGCTCACATTTCCTATATTTACGACTGCCGATTAAAATGGCTTTCTTTTGTGGTGGTGTCATTTTGGCAATGGCTCACACCGTTTGATGTAACTGGTAGTTTAATCAATTTCTAGTGTAAAATTGGGATAAACGTCAAAGAAAAATTATTATCCCAAAAAAACCTGATGGTTGTAGATAAAATACTATACATAACTCCACGGACGTAGCTATAGCTTTGACAAGGGAGGGGTCCCCAAAGAGGAAATTGATGCTCTACTAGAGAAAAAGCAAGTTGCCAAGGCTAGTAAAATACTCAATCTTAATCCATTCCTAGATGCTGATGGGATTCTTTGTGTCGGGGGAAGGCTGCAGAAATCGCAGCTGTCTTTAACTCCAAAAACCCTCGATTTTGCATTCTCATAGTCACCTTAGCAAATTGGTTATTAATGATGCTTATTGGTTCGTCGGAAACCAGCTAACATTAGCATACATTTGGCAAATGTACTTGATCGTCAATGGGAAAAGGACAGTCAAAACTAACATTGAAAAATGCATAAAGTGTATTCGATTCAAGTCCCAGACAGCCGAGCAATTGATGGGACAACTTCCGACAGCACGAGTTACACCATCACACCCAACCGCTGTGTTCACACATCGTCGTTGTGGTTGGGCCCAGTAGGATCTTTTAGAACATGCGCTAGAGTTGCCGGTTATCGGCAACTCTTTTGGCTAGCGTATGGAACAGGATCCGATACAAGGCTTTAACTCAAGATGTTAGCATACCGTGCTGATGAGTGAATGACATCCTGTGCCTTAAACAGGTGTCTCCAACGGTGTCTCTGAGATACAGGGCGACCTCTCAAAGTATCTACCCTTACTGCGGTAATGCGGGGCTCTGCCGTGGTGGACTATTACTTCCCTAGCTCCAAACAGTAAGCGGGCAGAACCACTTTCATAGGAAAAAAGTGACAAAGGCGCGCTGACCGAAACGGATAAATCCGTTTTGAGAGGTGCCACTCAAGGTCACAAGCAGACAAAGGTGCACCGACCGAAACGGGTGAATCCGTTTCGTAAGGTGTCCCTGAAGTCACCGGCGCCTGGTTCACGGGAAGTGCTAATCCATCCCGAACAAAAAGGTGCTCAGGAAGGTGTCCCTGAATTCAAACAGAACGCGGACAGAACCGCCTTTATAGGAAAAAGGGTTCCCTGGCTTTAAACAGAAAGCGGATAGGACCCCTTTCATAGGATAAGGCCGGATATGCGGCTTCAGAAAGAACATCTGGTTCCTGTAACAAGGACCTGGTAGCTACCCTCGTCACTAGACCGGGAGAGGAGGGCATGATGGATCTAATCGTCTGCTCGTCATACTCTCCAGGAGACAAGGACACCAGAACACATCAGAACACATTGTGCTCGTGTCCGGTAGCGACACGACACGAGTAAGAGGAGATGTAAGAACTCTCTCCCAATCTGGTATCGGATTCATTAGAAGTCCGATCCTATTGGGATAAATATAAAAAGGTGTGAGCCACAATAGACCGAGTGGTCGCAGTGGAGGGCGTAAAAAGTCCACTCACTTTAAACCTACCTACCTACCTACACCATCACAGCCATTTTCCCACTCTGGGGCTGACTACGCTGGATCAAAAAATCAAACGTTCAAGGGGGAGAGGCAATAAAAGTTACGAAGGTCCACATTGTCTTTTTCAAAAATTCATTGGGGTTTGGGCCTTTTTAAAAAAAACTCAAAAGAGATACCTGATTTGTTTGTTTTATACTTTTAAAAGCAACACTTCTTTTTGTTTATAACAATTGCGCAACGCAAAGAGACAAAATAGACGGGGCTAGCCGGTTGGGGCCGCGGGCGGCGGCGGCGGGGGCAGTGCCCATTCCCCGCTCCCCGCACCGGGGGTTTGGGCCAAGCAACTATCGTTTTTTGCAATCGGCGCGGTGCAAAGTAATTTTTTCTGTTGGACAAGTAAGAGGATATAAATGGGGGGGGGCCGGACCCCTTTAAACCCCCCCCTATACGTCCGTGCATAACTGAGTGGAAACGGTTTTTAAAAAAATGGGTTTTTAAAAAAAAAAACCCGTTTTGATTCACTTACCACACTTGTTATGTAATATACTATTATAAGTAAAAAGGCTGTTTTTTTTAAAATTAGTTTGTAAAAAACACGCTAAAAGAGATGCTTTGCACTAAAAAACAATTGTCAATTTGTCAACAAATAAATTTATTAAAATCAAAATATTTAATAGTGTTTTTGTTATAACCTTAGAATCGTATTTTTATCCAGTATTATCCAACTCAATCAAAAACATTGGGAAAGGTTTTTATACGTATACATTTTCCTAAAGATATATTTTTACTTTCTCTATAAAAAAGCAAGTGTTAAAATATTTTTTTTGCAACTTTTATAAGAAAAAGGCTTTAATTTTTTTTTTTAAAAAAAATATTTTTAAAAAAAGGTTAATTTAAAAAACTTGACATTCCCTTCTTAAGACGTTTAACGTATCAGTTTATAAAGCCGTTCCCGCAGTTAGCCTGTACTTTAGTTGTCGTTGGGAGTTTGGGCGGCAATGTAAGGGCAACGCCAACGAAACGTCAAGTTTATAAATAGACAGAAAGACTACAGTTGGGAACGTTCAAAAATGGGTTTAAATAACATTTTAAAAATATTATTTGTATATTTAGAAATATTTTAGTATAATTTAAAAAAAGTTATTTTAAAAAAATACCTATACGATATTTATAACAACTGAAATGAAACAATAAAAGTAATAATAAGTAAAATATACTATGATTTCAGGAAATAAAAAAACTTTGTATTTCGTGCAAAGTTTTTATTAAAACCAATATTCTAGCAAAGGGCTATTTTTTAAATAAACAATGTGTAAATAGGACATCGACAAAATCTCACATTATTTAATTAAAAATTTAAATTAAAACTGTGAATAATCTTACATTTTTCCCTTTTAAAAGGGTAAATTTTAAATTAAACCACACCAAAATACCATTTTGTTGGCAAGACGAACACGTCATGAGCAAATAGAATTTTAAAACGCCTTGTATCATACCTTGTTTCATTGTGCCATGGCTTTTTCTCGTTGCTGTCAAATAAATGACGAATAGAATTGCAAAAATATTTTTTTCGTTTTTCAAAAGCCCTAAAATGTGAGCAATACAAAAATCTTGAAGTACAACCTTCCTTTAATTACGAAATTATTTTTTACCAGGAAAGAACAAATGAGTCGTCTACTTGCAATACCGGCTACATCCATTTTAGTAAATATTGAGATATTGGCAAAAATATCATCGGTTCTAACTGGGAAGGAAAATCTCATTTGAGTATGTGGATATATTTCCCATTTTAGTAAACCTCATTTTGGGAAAAAATTAGAAAATCCTGTATAAATAGTTAAGATGTTATAGAGACTTAATTTATGGATGTAGCCGATTCTGAAACAAAAGTCTGGACGGGGTTTGGGTTTTTAAACAAATTAAAAAATTTTTAAAAACCTAGTTTGTGAACATATCTTGTTTATTATAAAAAAATATACACAATGTGGTTATACTATGTGTATCAATACATGGCATTACAACAATTAGAACATTTGGAAAAAAATAAACGAAAATGAAACAATATTCTAAACGCCAATAAAAAAATTGAGTTTTGGTATTTAAATATTCGGTTGCACTATTTCCTCGGAAGTTTGCAAAAACACTTCAGCCACTTCAAAGAACTTTTCAAATTTGGTTGTTGCGCGAATGTTTTGAAAATCCATTTCTCGCCACTGAACTCCATAATGTTTTGTTAGTATTGTTTCTACATCTTTGAGCTTTTCGTCTTTTATCTTTTTGCCCCGAATCTGTTAAATTTATATTTCCAATTTTTTTTCCACGTTGTATCAAACTTTTTGAACCCAAGTTCTGTTCGGTGTTTTTCCCCCCTTTCCCAATTTTATTCGATCTTGGTTTGTTAAAAATTTTTTTTTTGGAAGGAAAGAACGAAAACCATTTAGCAGGAGGTTTTTGAATTTTTTTTAAGTGCAGCTTTCCAATTATACACAAGACAATTACCCCTAAAGGGTTATAGATGCATACCCTTTTTTAATATCAAAATAGTCGCCCGGTTTGACAATCACTTCATTTTACGAATCTTTTTTCAATTTGTGAAAAAAACCCGGTCTGGTGGTAAAAATGAATTCCTATATGGGAACACAACTTTACTTTTTTAAGGTAACGGAGTTTTTGAAACCAGTAGGCTAACATTCCAAAAATATACTTTTTTGTTTTGGCCCCCACACCCTCCGCAACACAACGTAAAGGGAAGCGGGGGAAAAAACCTTGTGTTTTTAAAAAAATTTTTAAAAAACACGATGATATTTTTAGACCTTTTTTCATTTCTTTTCCCCCCCCCACAAAAAAAAGTTTAAAAGTTTTTTATATTTATCAAATTGGGGGAAAAATAACTTAAAAAATGAAATATTTATTAGAAGACTCTACACATTGTAATACAATAGATAAAATTTAAGAATTAAGACTCTATTTGCAGAATAGAAAAAAAAACAAATATAAAAACAATATAACATAAAAAAAAATCCCCCTAAAAAAAAACTTTAAACTTAAGAATACCAGACATTTAATAATAAAATGATCGATATGTCCTCCGTTTTTTTTGAAACAGGCCCCCTGCTTCTATTTTAGTTTTTTCAGGGTCCCTTATAATATTGTAATCCGGTTGTCTGTCAATTTCATTCACAATTTTTGGTATTGGGCCGTTAAAAAAATACTTTTTTTTTAAAAGACCCCATAAAATGTATCCATTGGTGAATATCTGGGCTATTGGGTCCCAAAGAAGTGTTCCTTACGGTTAAACCACTCGTTGTAACGCCCATTTAAATATACCACCACTTATTGTAGATTTCGGCAATTCTTCCAAGTTTCCTCGATATCTTTTGGGAGAAATAAGGTTCTTTGGCCGTTAAAGAGCCACGAAAAAAGGGCCAATAATTTGATTTCCTAACATCCCACACCAAACATTAAGCAAGTCCTACCTTGTAACTTTATTTTTCATATTTATGAGGGTTAGCTGCTCCCATTTTGTATTTCTCCGGTTGTATATTCCTGATGTTGTGAATGCCCTTTCAGTCCAAATATTTTATTGTATGTTGTTGTCCTCGTCTTGCTCTCTCATCAAATGAAGCAACAAATCGAAAGAATTTTTTTTGTTCTTGAGTTAGGGGAAGATATGGTTTGATCCCAAATTTTTCAGAGTTTTTTTAAATTGTTCCATAACTCCCCTTTTTGGAGCTCTAGGCCATACTTTACTTCTCGATCCTCAAAAGACCCCCGGTTTATAAAATATTGAAAAAGCGGATTTCTTATTTTTGTCTTCATATTTCTTCGGTCACTTTTTAATGTTTTTATTTCTTCAAAAGAGTTTTAATTCTTAGTGTACCATGAAATGGGTCTTAGAAACTCCTTTTCTTTCGTTTTTCGAGCATTTTCTCCGCTTTTTTATTTAAATTTTTTTCAATGTGTAGACGGCCTAAAGTTTTTTTTTTTAATTATTTTTTCCCCAATTTATGAAAAAAAAATAAACAACTTTTAAACTTTTTTTTTTTTGTTGTCTAAATGACACTCCCGAAAGAGTGAACAGGTATCCGTATCAATATTTCAGGTGTTAATGACAGGGAGACGAAATTTTTTTATTTAACCCCCGAGAAAATAGACCATTTGAATTAATATCAAAATGACCCCTACAGTTTTTTTGATGTTCAATTTTTTTTTAATTAATAATTTTGGGGTTCGGGGGAAAAATTATATATGATAGTTATTTCATTTTTTTTAAAAAAGTACAGGTAGAGTTAAAAAACGACCTGTCTAGTCCCGTTGGACAACCCTGTACGGGGCGTTAAGTAAACCCCAAAAAGGCCCCTTTTAAAAACCCGTTTGGGGCCAAAATCCTGGCCGATTTTTAAAATGAAAAAAAATCGACATTGAACACTGAGCTTGTCAGATTAATATACAGACGCTTTGAAAAAAAACGAAAAAAAAAATTTACTACTGTATAAATAAGAAAACTTTCCCCGAATGATAACGAAAGAAACCCTTGTGTTACCTGGTTGCTAAGCGTTGCTACTACGAAAGTAATATTTTCAGCGCCTGGACAAAAATAAAGTAAAAAAAAAAAAATATGTTGTGGAAATATTAGGATTTATTTATAAAAAGTAACTAATTTATGACAAAATATTTTAAAAAACTAGGTTAGGTATTAACATTAAAAGAAATTTGGGAAAAATTTGAGCAATTAGCCAAAGAAAAAGGAAAATTCTTGAATTAAAGTTTTTTAAATTTGTTGTTGGGGGATCGTTATCACCCCTTTTAAATACGTTAATATTTATATTTGTCATTTTTTATTTTTTAGAGGAAATATTGGTGGGAATTTCGTGTAAAATTTTTTAAAAAAGTCCATCTTATTCCCCCGGGTTTTAGCAATATTTTCCCTCCCAAAAAGAAGAAGACTTCCAACCTCCATCCTTTTTTAAATCCAAAATATCGACATCCGAAGAGGGGAAAAAACGTAGTTGACTTTTAAAAAAAGGGAAAAAAATTTTCCCCAAATACTGTAAAAAAAATTTTTTAATTAACTTTTATGCATCAATTTTTTAAATATCGAGAAAAAAGTTTTTTCCCCCCTTTGAAAATTCGTCAATCTCATGCAATTAGTCTAAATTGGGTTGGGGGAGACTGAAAAAAAGGGTTTTTTTTTACACGTTTTTTGGGAAATGGGGATTATATGCTTTACTCTTGTACTGGAGAAAAAACCCTCTGCCTGCAATTTTTTTTGGTTTGGGGAAAACCCACCTTTTTGCTTCAACAATTGGCAGACTGTAAAAAGTTTTTTAAGAATCTTTTTTTTTTTGCAATTAAAAAAAATGTTTATATATGAAGTAACAAGTTGCGGAACTTAATAGGTGCACCCTAGCTTGTGGGGAAAAAATCACCGGGATAAAACAGCCCAAAAAAACGGTTTTTTTCCTGCCGCGAGCGCTCGGTCTAGATGTTCTTTCTAACAAAACCGGGTAACTTGAAGCATCAGGAAGTTTTAAATATTCCCCAATTTTTTGTAGAATTTTTGCCGAATGCCAACTGGATGTACTTTTTTTTTTAACGAAAAAAACCAGAAAAATTGATTAGGTTAAAAAGTTTTCCCCCCAATAATGAGTAAAAAGTAGTAGATTTTATACCATTGCAGTCTGGGCCCCCCGGTAAATACACGTTTTTTCTTTTTTTTGGTATCAAGTAACATTAAAAACCAATATTGTTCCGGTATTTTTATATCTTCAGTTGTTAAACTGCATCATCTTGCACTCTGAAAAAACACCCCTTTACCCAAAAAAAGAATACAAAAAATTTATTAAAAAAACGTGTCGTTAAACTTTATTAAAAAAAGTTGTGATTTTTCCCTTGTCAAAACTTTTGTTTTTTTGATTCATATTTGTTTTTTTTGGGGTTTTTTAAAATAACCCCTTTCTTTTTAATATTGTGGAATATCCGTTTTTCCCAATTGATTTGTCTCGTGTTTTTTTATCTTTTTAGTATGAAGCCCTTAAACTGGGCTTTAAGGATTTTTTCCAAAAAAAAATAACAAACTTAGGACCCATGTACAACACCTTAAAAATATAAAATAGCCTAAATTTTCGTAAAAACAGGCCAGCATTAAGTATTCGTCCTTCCTTTTTAAAACTTTTTCCCCGGGGTCGCAGATCATATTATACACTTTCTCATCCTTTTTCCCTTTAATTTCATTTTAAGAAAAATAAAAAAAAGTTTTTGGGTGCATTTGAGATATCTTTCGAGTCGTTTTTATTAGACATTTCTATAATTATTGTTATAAAAAATTGCTTTTAAAAAAAATGAAGTTTGATTTAATGCGGGGAACCCAAAAAGGAAAATTTTTAAAGGGGTAAGGAACCCAAATAAAAGAAAAAATTGTCCAGGCGTGCGGGGGAGGGAAAAAAAGAGGGGTTGGCCCCGGGGGATTTGGGGGCAAAAAATAAGGTCAAGAGGGGACGCCAAATTCTTTTTACCCCCATGTTGACATCATCAAAGTCAAAAAATTCACTGTTTTTTTTTTTCAAAAAATTGTTGGTTATTAAACGATACTACCATAGAATATTTAAAATTATTGTGTAATTTGGGGATTTTATATCATCCTGATATAATAGGGAAAAAAAACCTTTTCTATTTAAATGGTCAATATTTTTGTGATTTTTTTTTTTTTTTCCAAAAAAAATATTTGTAAAAAAAAAAAAACACGTTTTTTTAAAAAAAAAATTCAAACATTTGTATGATAGTTTCATGTACTTATCACCAATTTTGTGTTAAAAAAGGATAAACAGTAAAAATGAGTTTAATCTAATCCTAAGATTCTGGTTGTACATTAAAAAGTAAAAATTTTTATAACTTTTTTTTGGGGATATTTTTTTTCACTAATAACAAACATTTGGGGGACAGAATAAAGTTTAAAAATATTTAGTAACCTTTGGCCCCTAGGTATCCATTGTAACAGTATCCGTTAAATATTATGTCCCCACATTTTTCGATTTTAAAAGTTAATAATGTAAGTTTAAGAAACCAAAAATCAAATTTTTTTTTTAAACAAATACAGAAAAAAAAAAAAAAACTTTAGCATAAAATTTTACTTTCTTTAGGTCAATTAGAGGGACCTGTTTATTTAAAAAATTTGGGGGGCCCCCTTCCCAAAAAAATTTAAAAAAATTTTGATTTTAAAAGAATGTACTAAATTATTAAATAAAAAAAAAAAAAGACCAAAATGTAAACCTTTTTTTTTTTAAATAATCCACAGAAATACACAAACTTTGGAAATTAAAATCTAAAAGATAGTTAAAAAAATAAAACCAAATTAATATATATTTTTTTTTTTGGTTACCTAACGTTACGTCACATAAGAAGCCCTTTTATTTAAAAATATAAGAAATACTTACCAAAAAAAAAAAAATGCCGGGTATGTTACCCTTGGATTTGCAAAAAAAAACCATACAACCTCTAATCATTTTGTTACGTTTTTTTTAAGTAACAAACAAAAACACAAAATTTTTTGGGGTCACAATTTAATAAAAAATTTTACTAAAAAAAGGTTTTTATAATTTTAAAAAAAAATTCTTTAACCAAAAAATATAGGTACTCACACAAAGCAAAACAATCGAAACAAAAGGCGCAAAGGGCACAAACCACAACGAAAATGACGAATGATAAAAGACGACAGTTGCAACGGCAAACGGTACAGCGGGGTATATTTTTAGGGGGCCCCCGGGGCGCGCCTTGCACCAAAAATCTTAGACAACCTAAGATCAAAAACGGTACTAGGGGTTCAAAAAGATTATGGGTTCCTTTTAACCACACCGATTTATCAAAAAGAAAAGGGCCCTTTAAAATTTTTTCGGGGAAATTTTTTTATTGCGCAGAATCGGCGGGGCCAATTTTAAAAAGATTTTCAACGGGGGGGACTTTTTTTGGGCCCCCAAGGGGGGCCAAAGCATTGGGCTTCCATACACCTTTAAACTTCCTTGGGGTCAACCATTGATAATTAAAAAAACAAACTTCGGTTTGGTTTTAAAAAATTCCCAAGTTAATGAGACGTTATTATAAACTGTTTTTTAAAATAAAAAGCAATATAGGAAAAATTTTCTACAATATGCAAAAAAAAAGTATACGCATTTTGTCAGAAAAGGGTTTTTTCTTGACCCCCAAGTTTTTAAAACCTCGTTTTCCCCCGGGGTTCAAACCCCACCATTCTTTTTTAAAAATTCCCCCTTTTCTATACTTGATACTTAATATACTATTAACAAATAAGTAACCGCAAGACAATAAAGATATCTATTGCATAGAACCTTCGATCATTAATGAATTTACGAAAAACCAAAAAAATTGTTCAGTTTTATTTAAAAAAAAAAAAATTTAAAAATTTGGGAAAAACACATTATATCCATTTTTTTTTCCCATTTCTCATTCATAATATGTCTAAAAATTTAAAAAACCCGGGGTTCCGGTATTTTTTTTCCCCCTTAAAAACCCTTAAACCCCAAAAGGGGTTGGTGAATTTGGCCTTTTTTTCCCCCAATATTTTAAAATTCATAGTTTCAATTTGGGCAACTTTATTATATTTTAAAAAAAGTCCAAGTATCTTTATTTAAATCTAAAAAAAATTTCAAAAAAAATTTAAAAGCCAAATATCTAAAAAAAAAACCCCCCAAAATTTTTTATTTTAATTTATTTTTGATTTTTTCCCGTTTTTTAATCTTTTATTAAAAAAATCGATCGCTCAACCCCCACTAATAAAAACCGTTTATAAAATTAAATTTTTTTAAAAGGATTTTAAAAAAAAATATTTGGGGTACCCCAAACGCATCATATAATTTTTAAAAAAAAAGATCCCCAAAAAAGGAAAAAAGGGAAAATTTTTTTAAAAAAATAAGTTTTTTTAAGGGTTTTTTTTGGCCCTTTTTAGTTTGATTTTTTTTTTAATTTATTGTAAAAAATAAAACCCCAACCGAAAAAGGGAAAGTTATTTATACAGATGGCCTTTTAGGGGAAAAGGGGGGCGCCCGGCTTTTTGGGTTTTTTTTTGGGGTGGCAATAGAAAGCCCCAAAAAAAATACTTTCCCTTTTAAAGAAGATACAGGGGAAAAAAAAACCCTATAACGACAAAAAGGCAGCATCAGGGGGAAGAAAAAACCAGATCAGAGCTTACGGGGAAAGATGTCGGGAAGCAATTTTAAAAACCTTTGAAAAAACCCCAGATCACCCTGCAATGGAGTCCCCGGAAAAAGTGGGGCCGGGGGGAAGAAATGGCTTGGGGAAAAAACGCCAATTTGGGAGCTGAGGAAATAACCTGAAATACCCCGGGAATCTTTTACAACACGGATATGAAAAAAAGGAATAACATGGATAGAGAAACGGTTTGATGAGAACTGAAAAAAAAAAAAAACCAGAAATAAAAGGTTTTGGGGGAAGAACTATGGGTGCAAATGAAAAACCTGAAAGGAACAAAAAATTATTGTAGAAAAAAAAACTAAAATGGGAAAAAAAAGGGACAAGTACATGTAGATGGTGTGGGAGAGGAAGGGGAGGACGCCATAAGGTTTTTGAAAAACCCCGTACTGGGCACATCGGGGGGGAAAGTCAGGAGCAAATGGCTGGCCCCTTTTACAAAAAGATTCCATCACTCCCCGGACTCGATCATTTTGTGAGGAAATTGGGGCCTAAATAAGCAAAGAGACAGCGCCATATCAGCCCCCAAAAGGAAGCATACATAGGGAAAGGGGGACAGGGGGAGGGGGAACCCCCATATGTTTGGGGGGGGGGGAAAAGCGGGGAACCAAACTATTTTACAACCCCACCCCTTTTTCCCAAAAAAGAACCTTTCCTCAGACCCCCATGGCCAAATTACCTTTTTTTTTAAATAAACCCCCCCTTTTCATAATGGTCCGCTAACTTAAAAAAGCTGCTACAGAGCTTTTTTTTTTACCCCGACTTAGGTAATAGAAGAAAACAGAGTGAGAATTAGAAAAACCCTTTGGGGTACAAAAAAACCTGGTACTAAGGTACCAATTGGAAAATTTTTACTTGGTTAAGTGAGTAAAGTTATTTATTTTTATCAAAATTTAAAAAAATTTTAAAAAAATTAGTAAATATCAAGTTTAATTTATAATGATTATCACAAATTAGGTATTAAAAAAACCCCTTAATGGGGGAGGAGATTATTTTTTAAAAAAGTATTAATTCGCAAAGAGAAAAAAAAAACTTGAGGTGATTTTTTTAAACCGGTGACTATCTACCAATCTAGCTACATCCCCGGGCTATTGGTGAGTTGCAGCCTTTTAAACTCCAAGTTGGGGTTATTTTCAAACGGTTTTTTTGGGGTTTGTCAAAATGTTTTACCACACTGGGGAAATTTTTTTTAAATAGGTATGATGATGGAAAAGGATAATGTATTTTTCAGCAAAAATTCCACAATGTAGGAAAAAGTGTTTCAAAAATTGCGTTGCAACCAGAACTTTGATAGCCCCCCCTTTTTATTGTTTTTCATCTTTAAGAACTTGAGGCTTTACATTACTACAACAATGCTATTTCCTTCAAAAATATTAATTATTCTTATACACGTAACACAACATAAACAATACAGGGGCCTACCTATCTTGAAAGTTTTAAATAAGAACTTGTGTTAATTTAATAGGGGGGATTTTTAGACCCCTCAACCTCCAAAAAAAAGTTTTTTTTTTGTCGACCCCCGGGGAAAAAGATATCGACCCCAAAGGGGGGGATATCGACCACTTTGGGAATCCCTTTTGAGCATAATGGACTTAGGCCCCCGTGCTCAGAGCCCCAGCGAGGGAACTCACCATGCTAAGATAGATAGATAGATAGATGTAAATAAATATACTTGGGGTTTTCTACAAATATTATAAAATGACCTTAATAGCAACTTAAAATTTTAACTCAAAGATTGGCGAAAAAAGGCCGAATTTTTTCCCCCCTCCTTTCGTGGACAGTCGACCGCACCAAACCTCGTCACAAGTAAAGGATTTACACTCCTTGAATGAAGGTCAGTAACTTAAAGAATTAAATTAATTTTTTTTTAACGAAAGACTTTTTTTTAACTGGGGCCCCAAATGTTGCTTAAATAATTAAAAAAAAATGGAAGTTTAAAATCATTTGGTAATAACCCCCCAAAACATTGTCTTTAGATTCAGACAAATAATTTTTTAAAAGATTACTTTAAATTTTTATTTTAAAAAATTTTAATCCTTTCCCCAAAAAAAAAGCGATTTTCGGACCCCGGTTTCTTAAAAAGTTTTGGAAAAGACAATAAATTAAGACCCATTGCGGAAAGGTAATTCTTGGGGGTTTTTTCATTCTGCTTTTAAAGTGATTTAATACGGCATTGAAAGTAAACATTGTTATATCTTACTGCAAAGCAACAATATTTGTTTTTAAGTGCTTGTTTTTTTCCGTTGTCCACTGAACACTCTGGGGGGAGGGGGGTCATTTTTGAACAGCAAAAAAAAACCCATTGTCTCCTTTTTAATATCATAAAAAAAGGGGTTTTTTTTCAAAATTTTTTATCTTTTAAAAAATTATTAAAAAAAACATTTTTTTTGGTTCCAAAAAACAGGGGGGGGATTTTTATCTGTGATATTACCAGAGGCGGGGAAAAAAGGCAAATTTACAGAAAAAATGTATCAAAAAAGGGGAACCTTTGAAAAAAAATCAGAAAAAAACGAAATAATGCACTGTTTATCTCTTAAAAAAAACATCGTTAAAAATTGAATTTACAGGTGCCGGATTTTTTTTCCATTGGCCCCAAGACAATTTTAACCCCTTTTGTAGTCTATTATAATTAATTGAATAACATAGAATCATAACATCTCATTTAGGTCATCCCCCCTTTCATGGTCATTTAGAATAAACAATATAAATATGTAATATGTAACAACGATAATAACAATACACAGTGAGTCGTAAAGTAAAACCTTTTGTTAATTACATCCATCGCGCTAGGCGCTACAAGGGGTACATGGCGACCCCCGCCATACGGTTTACGGTTTTTTTTTTTAAATTTTTTAAAGTGTTTTTTTAAAAAGGGAAAAAAACTCAAACAAACACGCCGGGGTTTTGATACCGGTGTTTAACTCAAATTTTATCGTTGAAAGATTTTTAAAAATTTGTACCCCATGACGGGGCGTGTTTCCAAAAACCCCTTAAAACCTTTTTTTGGCCCCCTTTTTTTCGTTTATGAAACTCAGGCAGGCATATAGAAGAGGCGTCAAAAAAATTTTTCAAGAAGTATGATGCAAGAGGAAACACCTGTGTAAAGGGGCGCAGAAGAAAAAAAAAAATCTCTTTGCAGATTGGTATGTAATTTTCCCTTTTCCCCAAAAAAGGCCCCAAAACTTCAAGCTTCAAATTTTTGGGGCCCCCCCTTTTTAAAAACCCACTTATCGCCATCCCGTAGGAACGAAGGAGCCCAAAGAAAAATTTTAAAAATTTATCCCCCAGATTTCCAAAGACTTTTTTTTTAAAAAAAAAAAAAATTTATATATTAATAAAAAATTTTTGAATCTTTCTTCCCTTTATTAAAAAATTAAAAAAAAAAAATTTTTTTTGGGTTTTTAAATTAAATTTTAATAATTTTGTTTTAAAATTTTTAAATTTAAAAAAAAATTTTAAAAATATTTTTTTTGAAAAATAAAAAGTTCCAAAAAATTTTTTTTTAAAAAAAAAATTTAAATTAATTAAAAATAAAAAAAAAAAAAATTAATAATATATATATATATAAAATTTATATATATATATATATATATATATATATATATATATATATATATATATATATATATATATATATATATATATATATATATATATATATATATATATATATTATTATTATTATTATTTTTTTTATTTTTTTAATTATTTAAATTTTAATTAAATGAAAAAAATAATTTTTTTTTACTTTTTAGACGATTAAAATTTTAAAAATTTTTTTTTAGAAAAAAACAAAAAAAAAAGGGGCTCATGATGTACGAGTAACCCAAAATACTATAACCAATTTGTACAGATTTATCCGACTACAAAGGTTAGGGCAATAGCGGGCCCTTTTGGATTTGGAAAAGGGTAATTTGGGCATTTTTGTTTTAAGGTGGCTATAAAATACCCTCATCCTGTAAAAAAGTTATCAACCCGCAGTGCTTGATGTTGTTCAGTTGTTGTGCTAACTATTTAATTACTTTTGAAAGCAGTTCAGATAAATAAATGGAACGTTTACTTTCAACTATTTTTTTTTAAAAATTTAAAAAATTGTAAAAAAAAAAACATTGATTTTATACCGGTTCATCCAGTGAGGATTGAACAAAGCCACATTACCTTATATTTAAAAAAAATGTTAAGTAGCCATCTGATATATTTTCCTTTTAAAAATTAAAAAAAAAACAAAAAAAAGGGTTGAGTTCAAACAAACAGAAACAACCTGAAAATATTTTAAAAAAAAAGGGGAATTTTTTTTGAGCTAATGCCTTTAAAAGGTAGTATAACCCTTTTTTAAGGTGATTTATTGGTTTAAAAGCTTCAAGAAATCCATTTTTTTAGTTTGTTTTATTTGGGTTACTGCCTTTTACTTTTTGGAAAAGGGACCCCTTTTGGGCCGGGTCCCGGGGTTTTGGGGCTGCCCGTCCACCCTATGGACCCTATGAACTTGCAGATCCCTGCAAAAAAAAGAAAAAACCCCCCAAAAAAACCCAAAAAAACACAAATATTAATTACGTTTCGGTGGCAACCCCACCGTTATCAAATTAAACAAAAAAAAATTAAATAAATTTTAAATTTTGGTCTAAAATTAGGAAATTTGATAGCTTTTGAACTTTTAATGACGTTTTGTCATAAGTGCAATAGGTTATTGGACTGGTGTATGTATAGAAAAAAACCAGAAAGGGGGTGGTATGGTGTTTAATTATTTTTTAATTTATGAATTTATTCAACATCAAGCATAGGTAACATGTATTTTTAAAAAAAAGATATTGATGCTAAATCTGTCTTTATTTAATAAAATAAATGCACTTTTTTTTTTTTACGTTTTTTTAACAAATTTTTTGCTATAATGCTAAAGCATTCCCCTTTATTATGTGGTTATTATCAAATGCGTGTTGACAGATTTTTATTTGTGAAATTTTTTTTCTAATATATGTTCTATGTTCTTTTATGCTTTTAATGGTCTGGGAAATTTAGCTATATAAAATTTATTACATTCCCAGGATCTTATAAATGAATTTTTTTTTTTTTTGTTTATATTGTATGGTTTTTTTTTTTGTTACTTAGGATCTAATGGTGTTTTGTGTTTTAAAGATAGTGGGGAAATTAAATTTGTTACCTATTGTTTTAAATTTTATTTGATAAGCCATAACGTAAAACTCCACCTTTTATGGGGGCCAAAAAAAAACAAACCATATACCTTACGTCCTTTTTTCATAAACTCACCTACACCCCATTAGCAAAATTTTTTTACTTCTTTTTAATCCTTTAGTAAACAATTGACTCATAATTAAAAATTCCCAACATTTTTTAGAAAAATTAAGACACATTGACATAAAAAATAACACCCCTTTGGAAGTTTTGATGTTGTGTTTTTTAAAATGTTCCTGTAGATAAAACA